>OMLB01054739.1:0-58716 GCA_900302555.1 Myripristis jacobus
CAGAGTGTGTACATTCATGTGTGTCACATATAGATAGAGAGCATCATCAGCATCACAGGATCACCATGGCCGGTATCTGACTGCCATGCACTACATGTCCTGGTTGCCATGGTGATGAGTTCAGGGGGAGATTTTGGCAACCCTGGAAAAACCCCAACAAACACAATAGTTACTGCTCAGACCGAGGCAGCATTACTCATATTACACAGAGCCCTTTCACCCCGGCAACTGCTGTCATACACATTACGAGCCCGTAATCCGCTTTATCTTGATAAATAGCTGCTCTGGATGCATCCTGGTCGGCCAAAAATGGAGGAGGCTCGGCTCAAAACTGACAGATACCCATATTAGCAAAGCTCTAAAGAGCAAGTCCCTCCAGCGATGACAACATCCCACTTAGGGACAGCTACAGGCAGTCTCGCCCTGAGCAGTTTCTTCACAGCTGACTTAACTGGGGACGCAGTATCACCTCTGGCTCAGGAACATCACCATTTTAAGTGGCACCCCTCCCAGAGTGGAGTGGCAGCTCCCCCAGTGAAAGACGGAGGGAGCTACTCAAACTATACAACAATCCAAGACAAGTGTAAGTTACATCCAAAGGAGGGGCGGATGAAGGGCAATGGAGATCTCTTGCCCCATCTCCTGGACAGTTGCACAAGGCACCAAAAAAATGTTTAAAAATTTTAAAAATACACACTGTGAACTGTAGAATAATTACGTGTTTAAAAAAACTTTAGTAATCAAAACAGGAACAGTATGAAAAAATCATCTTAAGTTTTTAAAAAACCTGCCAAAGTGGTGATGCCTGCTCTTGTTTCTCGTGCTACTCAACTTGTTTCCAGAATTTTCTTGAATCAAATGTAATATTCTTCACACTGCTGGGCAGATCTGCCTTATTGTGTCTTGTTTCAAAACTATTATACGTGTTCCCAGAAAACCTCCTGAAACATGTGAAACTGCACTGGAAAGAAGTGAGATTGTCTCATCCCACTGACAGAGTTTCACTTCTCTTAAGAAAAACAACATTTTAAGACTGATATACATATACACTCAGTGGTCCGCCTGCACAGTCTCATACAATCCAACACAACTGTTCTGCCATGAAGTTTACTTTTCTGCTGCCTATAATGCTCAGGTTTTCTTTTTGTCACAGTAATAGAGGTGTTCATTCAATTCTGTGTTTGGCATTGAGCTAATAGTTAGTGGTGCTGTTGTACTGGACTGCATTTTATTGAGAGGTGTTTCCACTATTCTGTCCCCCTCATGTATATAAAATAAAGAGGACAAAAAATTAGAAACACCTTGAAATATAATGTAATCCAGTACAAGACCTCTGCAAACTAAAACCTCAATAATAAACATAATATAACAGTTATACATTCTCCACAATGTGAACAAAAACTGAACATTATAAACTTTGTTAAAAGGTAGAATTTATGGCAGAGCTGTTGCACTGAACTGCATTAGATTGTGATTGGAGTGATACTAAAAGGCAAAACACAGCAAATTTCAACAGTTATGTGTCACCTGATGTGAAGCCAGGACAGCATGGGTGTCGTCCCGCCACCAAACACCCAGACAGTGAAGAAGACAATGAGCAGCGTTGTGGTGAACATCATCTGGCGGGCGTAGGTGGCCGTGTCCCGGATGGCCAGGGCGAAAGCCATCGCCCCCCGCAGGCCTGCGGAGCATCGCATGAACAGTCACACCACAGAATCACACAGGTCAGTCTGGTGTGATGAGCGTCAGTGTACGTTTGTCATACCTGCAAACATCATCATGTGCTGGAAGTTTCCCTTTATCTTGTGCCTGCGACCAAGGTTGAGAAGGAAGGAGAGGGGATAAATGTTGGAGGCTCGTCCAATAAAAATGGCAATCTGGCAGGCAGGGACAAGTCAAGGACTGGAACATTTTGACTCATGGTTGAATACTGAGGGAGGGGGGATTCAAGGGCATCCAGATGCAAGCAATGGTGCAAAATTAACAACAAACAATATGGAGTGAAATGGTTAAATAATCTGTGTTGGTCTTCTAAGTAAAATGGAGGCATACAGAACAGAGATTCGGCACAGGGGATTTAAGAAGACCTTGACTTAAAAAAATCATCTGAAGGCTGGCTGGAACAGGCCTAAGCTGTGACCTGCACCGGGACATCACAGCAGTCCAAATTCTCTAAGCCCTAAACTATGGCCCATTTCTACAGCTGTGGGAAGTCAGATAGTACAATAAGTCTTTTAGATGGGAGAAAGGGCTACACAGAATTGGAAACAGATGAGGAGATGCTCTTTTTTTGCAGATTGAAAGGATACAAAAGCTCCAACAATGAAGATAGGGCTGAAAATGTGGTTCTGGAAGGTGAACAGAGCCAAGCCCATGTAGGAGAAGATGAAATTCTCAGCCAGAAAGTGCAGGACCTCAAAGAGCTGCATAGGAAACAGGAAGTGTGAAGTATGAAAAACACCAGATTGATAAAATGTTTTTATTTACAAATGTGTGCACAAACATATTGTGATGAAAATAAACAAGATCCCTAGGGAAAGAGCCTTAAAGCCAGTTTATGCTTAACCTCTTCTAAGGGCTCAAGTCTAAAAAAAAAAAAAAAACAACTTCTGAATATGAATGTCTGAAAACTCAACCACGCATTTTTTTTTTAAAATCTTACTTCTCTTTCACCATGGGGATTGCATTGCAACTTTCCCACATTGCATTTCTAAAAAAAAAACAAAAAACCTTTTCTGGTAAGCTGCTCATCTATTCCCACAGAACCTTGAACAGCTTTGATAACCTCTTTTTGTTTTGTTTTGTTTTGTTTTGTTTCCCAGAGCCGAACAGAGCCCTGGGTGCCATGATGATTACAGAGCCGACTGCATCTCTCAGGCTCTGAGGAGGGAGGTGCAGGTTGGCTGGGGTTGTTTTAAAAAGCACACTAACACACACACACACACCCACACACACACACACAAGCAAACACAAACAATCGCATGCCATAAGAAATTTCACCACTCCTGTCCTGTTCTAATCTATGTGCACTGTTTTAACTTCGCCCTTTGTGCTGTATTTAAGTATCGCATACATTCTTGAAGACAAATAACAGGGATCAGCCAGGATAATTCATCTGCTGCCTGTGTGTTTATCTGTATCCCACCCTCAAGACTGCACCCCCCTCTGGGAACCAAGAACAGTCGTGTCAGGAGAATCGTCCCGAGACAGCTCCGATTAAGGTCACTACAGGCTGATCATTGGGCCATCTGGCACTGGCGGGAGAGTCCCCTTTTGATATAATCAGGGGAACACGGCCAAAAAAACCAAAACAAAACAAAAAACATGGCTAAGAAGTTTGGTAAAGAAAGAGGAAAAGTGCTGAGGCTACCTGCTTGGTGCGCTTGGTGGACTCTTCCGAGAGGTTGTTGTAGGTGTAGTGAGCCTGGGTGATCCCACAGAACAGGACAGCCACAACACCTGGATATACAACAATGACACAATAACGTCAAACACACCAGACGCAGCGTGTAGGCTGTACAGTTTGGATAGGCCACGAAACAAATCACCTTCCCCAGAGACCAATTAGGTCCAAACAACCAAAGATTATCTTTTCAATCCTCTTATTGCTTTTCTGCTGTGTATAAATATCTGTTCGGTTCATCTGCCGCACATTTGGCACATAATCTGAATTAAACTCCCTGTCTCGTTTAATATGTACAACAGCTGCATTGAAATTCACTGAGGATGATTTACCATAACTTCACTGTTGGTAATTAGTCAGGACTATCCACGACTTGTGAACTTGTAATTATTAAGTTCAGTCTGGGTGGAAGTCAGTTCTGTGATATTTAACTGTTACATTCAAACCCCTGAAAGTCTTTTTTTAAAAATAATAAATACCACAAAAACATGAAGTTAACTCAATTTTCACATTTAAAAATCTGATAAAACCTTATAATTCTGAGATAAACAAAAAAAAAAAACAACAACAAAAAAACAGTGCAATCTTTCCATCCAGACAGTTTATCTGTGATTTATGATTCTATCTCTCTGCCCCCAACAAATTAGAGGCGGATAGATACAGATTACTGCAGGAAATAGTTCCCAACAAAACTCTTCACCAGCAAGTTATGATTATATCTGGTATCTTTGTCATCGTTTTTAGAAAGAGCTGTTGCTGATCAGTTTTTCACATGTAACTTTTTTTTTAACAGTTCATTAATCTACAATTGAACACCCTCCAGCGTCGTCCTGCGCCCGCTCACCTGTAAATCCACAGGCCTCGGCGAGCAGGAAGGTGCTCCAGGACATGAGGAAGAAGAGCGCCGTCTCCAGCAGCGGGAAACAGTGCAGCTTGGTGAACTTGGTCACGTAGGAGTCGAGTTAAAGAACCACACCATTTAGATTCTAACTAAACAAATTATTCTTTCTATTCTTCCTATATCTACTTGTGATTTCAGTCCTTGGATCAGAGAAGGATATGAGGGCTGTGACGACCCCGGTCACTGCACCCATGGCGAAGGAGCCGCTGAAAATGCCCAGGAAAACACCGACAGACTTGAAAAAAGCTGAGGCATCAAACATGTGTGTGTTGGCTCCACTGGGCTGGTAGGCCACGATAGACCTGAAATATGGAAATATATGTTGTAGAGAATGCTGTTTTTGTTGTTCATCATGAATTTCTCCATTCAGTGTGATGCTTGCTGTCTTGCATACCTGTTATTTTTATTATTCTGTACGTGTCTTTGCTCGTCTGTAACTTTAAAAATGTTCAACTGACTAATACTGTTCATATATCGAAATGTGCAGAGGTATGTGTAGATTTATGCAAGTTCATAAAATCTGCATACGTTTGCATTTTTAATGAGTTATAATAGATATGCAGGCTTTATAAAAAATTGTCACCTATCTCCTCCCACAAATTTTATGCTACGACGTTGCATATGTCAGACCATGCAGAACTCTTTGTAAATTCATGATATCATTTTGCTAATTGATACTCCTTTATACTTTCTGAGTTATTAACATTTAATAATATACATAATGAAATACAACTACATAGATATTCATTGTATTTATAAGTCAGCCAATGTGTGCAGTCGAAGGTCATTCAAATTTATAAATGAATCGTGCACACTCTCATAATAATGACATGTATGGTTTATGAGCTATGAAATACATGGAAGTCAATGAAGCCCCATCCTCCCCCACTGTATTCATCAGCAAATGTATACAGTGGAAACTCCCTTCGAATTTCTAAATACTCAGTATGGCTGATCAAACAAGCAAGTCTTAGAATGATAAACACATGAATGCAAAACTAATTAGCTTATCAGCTAACAGCAATTATGGATTTTCTTAAGGAAATGCTCCTTTTCTAGCTTCATTTTTAATAGTTGCATTTTAACCGTCCACAGTCTGATTCCAGTAGGATGTGATTCATAATGTGTCCAACAGAGGGAGGCAGAGCGCCATTTGTCAAGGGCAGCAGTGATGCAACACCGTGCTGCTCTGTCTCACACTTCAGTGCTGAATTTCGGCATCACAGGGGAAAAGAAAAGAGACTTTACCGTCTTTTTGTACCTGAGAAAGTTCTCGACTTGCACAGGTTTGATAAGGCAGAGGTGGGACTTACGAGGAAAGCACAATGGCCACTGCATCGTTCATGACGCTTTCTCCAAACAGCAGAGCGTAGAGGTCGACGTCTGCGTGGAGCTCATTGAAGATGGCCAGCACCGTCACTACAGACATGCAGACATAAGAGCAAAACCACAAAGGCATTCAGCTTCATTCAGTGTAGACATAAACTATATGATTTTTCCTTGGCTGATTACCAGTGTGTGTGTGCTGTACCTGGGTCTGTGGCAGAAATGATGGCTCCAAAGAAAAGGCAGTCGGTGTAGTAGAACTTATCAGTCAGCTGTCCAACCACTTGCATCAGTTTGACCACACCGTACATGAGGTTCCTGCATCCAGTCAAAACGACAACAACACACAATAATTTTTTTTCCAGTCATTTAACCCTTAATCTATCCTTCCAGTAAAAAGATGCAGATCAGTAGGAACTAAACTCAACTGTTGATATGCACAAACTTCCTAATTTTAATGTGTCACTTCACAACCACCACACTGCTGCAAGGTTCTGTGGGAATAGATGAGCAGCTTACCAGAAAAGGTTTTTTTTTTTTTAGAAATGCAATGTGGGAAAGTTGCAATGCAAGGACACACTCACCCAATAACGAAACAGGAGATGGCAGTGCCCAGGAAAGCATATGTTATGATGGAGCCCAGGTTCCTAAAGAAGTGTCTCTGGAATAGGAAGCAGAGAGATATGATTTGTATCCCCACAATTAATACGAGTTAGCACAGCTGCACCATTCTCTAAAACGTGGGTCAGTCCCTCTCACATCATCGCCTGTTACAAAAGGTGCTGCTCAGCTTCTTCTGCAGTCAAATCGGGAAAGAAAAAAATGAATATTACACTATTAACCTCCTAATTATACTCACCAAATATCACATTTACTCTCATAAAATAACCTTATCATCATCAGGCTGAAATCAAGCACCATAATGACGACAAAGCTAAACTGTGAACCTTTTTACTTAATTATGAATATGGATCTATACTTTAAAATGTTCTCATTTAAAAATGTTATTAGCAATTTGTTTTTTTAACTATTGCAATAATGTTCAGGTTATAAAAATGTGCAAATGTTTTTCTTGTATTTTCATATTCAAACAAATGTCATGAACAAGGAACCCCATATTCTTTTTTTATCCGAAAGTGTCAAAACACTAACAAATCAGAGGCAAATGACAACATGACTTGTGAGTCCTGCACAATCATATAATATAAATCTATAATAATGCCTTCTCTCACTGGAGGACTTAACAGAGCCAGGTCACTGTGTGCCATGGGTGGCCGAGTAACTCAAACAAATACACAGTCAGCCCACAGGAGGATGACTGGTTGTAAAACAAAGTGACTCACGACGAGCAGCACAAAACAAATCCCTCGCGTCTAATCTCTTCCATAGCTGAGGTTCTCCCCTCTCTGTGCGGCTGACCTTCCCACATGAAGAGATACTTTTTCAGATTTCTGTCGAAATACACCTTTCCACAGTATATAATTTACACGGACAGAAACACAAAGCAAAATTTCTGCAGCAGCTCAGTGAGATCATGTGCAGCCTCATTTGCAATCCTGTTTGTTTTCCCATGTTCAGTTGGTCCAAACACAACAGAAAATATTATGTGGACTGACAGGTGCAGAGCATAAGGCCTGTTTGCCTCTCTCTCTCAAAAGCTATTAACGCAGCGTTTAAAGTGAACTCCCACTGCAACTGATGATGATTTAAAAAACAAAAAAAACACACACACACACACACAAAAAAAACCATGCTGAGCTCTTGCAGGCAGACAAGACCTCCAGCTTCCTATTTCCTGAAGCCTGTTGCATGGCTAAGCAAATTCCATCATAAATCACAGTTTCACATAAAACTGAATTTTTTGCACAGATTCCTCAAAACTACTACAGAGGACATTTACAATAAATTTGAGAGCTACTACTTTCATAGGCATAACAATGCTAGCAGAGCACAATGTGTCAGAAAAAGTGGATTGAGATGTCTTGATAGAAGTTTTATGAGCTGCTATATAACTCAACTGTTAGTAACAAATCATGTCAGTGAGCAGGGGAGGTGAATGAGGGAAGTGTACTTTGTTGCGGTGTATAGCAGCTTACAAAAATCCATTCACTGACAAAGGGGAAGAGACTGACAGATTTAATTCACTGTTTCTTGTCATGCTGGGTCACTGTTAGCTGTGAAATTATGCGTTATGTCCTCACACTAAGCCACTGGATTAGACGTCACGAGGCGTTTTAACGCGTTTCAATTTCCATTATTTGGTGGACGGGACAGTTAAGATGCATCGGATACAGCCACAAAAATGTATGACATGTGACTTAGGCTGCACTGAGAATATTGTGGCTGATTAAAGCTGAGAAAGGGAGTGCCAAAGGATCCTAGATCACAACGAATCGGAAAACACCGAAAATTTGTGCTTTTCAACAATCAGAGGAGAAACTACTCATGTTGTCAATGTCAGCCGTTTTTTTTTTGTTTTTTTTTTGCCAGGGTAAAGTCAGAGGAAGCGAAAGACATCTGGTATGGACTTCCCCTCAAAAGCGCTGCTTATTTTCAGCAAACACTGAAGGCTCTTACAGCCCGGCCAATAGGAGCCTCTCTCAGCTTTCCATCTGCCCAATGAGACAAGAATTTGTGGCCCTTCACACACACACACACACACACACACACACACACACAGCACACCACCGGTTCACATTACCAGGCATCACGCTAATCAAGCTTTTGTCCAAAATTAGGCTTCTGTAGTAGAATGGGATGAGGATGTGAAAGTGTTCAGATGTTACATTAAGATCAAAGATGTTATGCAACACCTTAAAGTGGGAAAAAAAACCCTCTCAGATTAATTTTACAAAGTTCAACTGAGAATTTCTATATGACTTGGCAACCCTTTGTTGGTAATGTAGAGCCTAGGCAATAAATTTCCTCTTACCTCTTTACTCCAATACCTAGGCTTAGTGTCAGTCTCCATGTAAAGCAGATTAACATCTTCATTAACATGTGAACTGTATATATACTGTATGTGTCCTATTGCTTTTATGTGTGCTTGTGTATGAAAATGTTCTACTTCTGTAAAATTTTGTATCATCTATATACACGGCTTTCTATTTGTTGACTAACATATCAATAAACAGACAAAAAAGAAATTTTACATTAAAATCTTACCTTTTTTAGACTGTATCCAGCATGGAAAATGATTGGAGGCAGCAAAATATTGAAGAAAACTTCAGGGTCAAATGTAACCTGAAAAATTAGAGGGAATGAAGTGAAAACTAGAGGATTTAATATGTGTAACTGCTAGGTGATTATCAGCAATTGCCTTAATCCAGCTAATAAAAAATGAAAAATGGATGCTTGGCTGTTACCTTGCGCAGCATGTCATTCTGCTCCACGTTGTGAATCTCACGAGAGTTGATCTCGCCTTTGAGGGTGTACTCAAAGAACTTGCCGCTGACATTAAGCAGCAGGGTGCTGACAGGCCCTTCCTTCAGGGAGCAGCTTGGTGGGGTTTTGTTGTGGTAGCTGGTGGCAGGGATGCCGTAGCGTAGAATCACACCCACCAGCAAACCTGCAGAACAGACAGAAGGGAGAGGATGATGATGCCGAGCGTTGTTCCCTCACTGAAACTGACACATGCACCTCCAATAGATAGCTATTTGCATTTTTACACCCCTGAACTTACTCACTAGTGCCTATTTTATCCCATTTTATTCAGTTCCATTCTCCAAATCAGTGCAAACATGCTAAAGTGTGTCATCCCTCCTACTATGTTACTATACTCACTGCCATCTTTTCCTACCAATGATGCCATGCCTCGCTGAGCTGTGACAACACTGGGTTTAAATCAGGTGGAAGAGGGGAATAACCTTCGCAATGAATCAGAGAATGAATGTAGGACACATAAATAAATAAATAAAATAAAAATCTACAGTCATCCAAAAATAAATGCCACCGAGCCACGCTCAGTAAGGCAATTACTCAGCACTAAGGTAATTTTCCAGATCAGTTTGCCTTACAAGACAAAAGGATGAGGCGGTGACACATGGAGTGGTGGAGCAAGAAAAGAGAAATGGGGGGATTGTAACAGGAAGCTTGTGGGGGAGCTAAAGCCAGGGGAAAGGAATGAGGCAGGCAGTCACAGAGCATAAATCCTCTGATAAGACAGAAGTCGTCTGCAGGAGACACGGCAGAGCTGCCAGCACCGCATTCACTGTCAGGGCCGGTGGGCAACACACACCGTCATCTAGCCACACACATGCACACACACACACACACCTTGGCACCTTTGCATTGGACATAGGGTGACATAGCATGATGGTCTTGATTTTTAATAGACTGAGAATTATATTGCATGTTATACAGCTTTTCACACGTCACTCAAAGTACAATGTTCACAAAGTTCAGGCTCTTTCCAGTTGGTTAAGAAGCCACGTGTGTTTGTACTGGCAGACACCATTTAAGGACAAGCTGCTTTTTTTTTTTTTTTTTATATAACCGTATGGGTCCTGTGGTTTGTCGCTCTAGCTTTGAGGCGACTGTTGCTTGGTTTCTTTCTCTATTACTAAGGTATTTTGTATCAGCGTTTTGTACTAACTCGTCACAGTCAGGGACTTAACCTTCACGCATGAAACTTCAATACTCCTGAAACCCACAACTACTACATTTTATAATTATACAATACACTATAAAAAGCTGTTCAATGTGCATGAATACAGCATTTGAAGGGATTTCTGTAAAGTTTGCAATTCAGATGCAAAATTAACACTGTGACCAGGCTTCCACTTGGCAGCACAGTCATACTGGTGACTGTCCAACACAGGAAAGGCAAATAGTGAAACTCAACACAACACGGGTTTAAAATTCATTATGTCAACTGGAAACTACAGAAATGACATTTCTAAAAGTGCATGTTTTGACTGTTATATAACTTGGAGGACCTATATGATTACAGATATAGAGTGTAGTAATTCGGTGTGTCTTGTTGATTTATGTATATGGAGCGCATTTGCTCAGTTTAGATGTGTCTCATTTTCTGTTTGACTTCAAGAACAGGAATAAACAAAACGGACGAGCTCAAACTCCTATCAAAATGAGATTACGCTCAATATAATCATTCTTCAGTGAGTTATGTTCCAATCTCAAGTGACAGCACTTCTCAGCGCTGGAGAAGGTCAATTACATTACTGCCATGTTCAGTGGTTGATCCACCACCTGGTTGCTGTAGCACATGGTCCATATTTGTCCAGTTTATAAAATTAAACCATGGAGGCAGCTTAATTGGAAGGACAATAGAGACCAGCCACTGTTGGGGTGTAGCCATTCAGCAAACTGCATACTTTCCGGAAAGCAAAATGGGTTTAATTAGCAGATTAATTCCAGAAAAGCAACCCAACCACTGATAACCAGCAAAACAAAGCAAAGTCTATCTTTGCCATCTGAGGTCTCTGGTTAATAAGTGACACCAGTGGCTCGGAGCGGGCTCGCTCTGGTAAACTAAGAGAATAGCTATGAGGGAAAACACAAAACAGATGAAGCACTGCTGAATTCTTTGTGGTGAGTGGTTCCCAAACATCCTGGTTGAAACAGTTAAATTCAGCAGCACTTGCTGACTTTGACTGTGAAAACAAACTCACTGGCACAGAAATAATCTAGACCCTTGCTGATAACAAACACTGAGATTAATGAACATGACTGCCTCACTTTAGGCCTATGACTTTATTTTATTATTATTATTTGACTCTATAACCTAATAACCCCAAAACAAGGTTCTTTCGGCCAGTGAGGTGATGTGTGTGACACTGAGTTAGTAGTGTGTGACAGTCCAGCGTGCTGCACACCAGACAAGGCTTGTGCTGGCTGCACAGTGAGCTGCTGGATAATACCCAGTGTTCCTACATACAAAATAAACAAAACAAACGGTAAATAAACCAGCTATGCTCATGTAAGTTTAAGAATAACACTGTGCATCCCTTACTAATACTCCTATAATGCATTTTAGGACATGGCAAAAAACGATGCACCACAGATAATAACTATACCTAAGCCCTAAAAGGGATATTAAGGAGACAATAATCACTGAAAACTAGTGAGTGCCACAGACATGGTGTGACAGATGAATACATAGTAATTTGTGGTGAGGAATAAAGCTACACACGCTGCTGTAGCCCAGCCGAGAGCAGGGAAGACGGAGCAGCTGTACAGCACCTTCTAGAAATTATCAGTGCCCCAGCCAATTAAGAGGGATTTTAACGTGTCGAAAAACGATGGCGCATCACGGTGCGTTTTTGCAGAAAAACCGCCTCTGCGCGTTGAGATTTGGGTCAAAATCAGCTCCGTGTGCATCTCTCTTACAGCCACTCGGGAGATTGAATCATGCAAAGCCTACGGGAGAGGGGGAGAGGAGGGGATCGCATTCAAAATAAGCCTCATCCGTCTCACCGTATATCATTGCCAGCCCGGTTTCGTGGAGGAACCGGACCCGTCTGTGTTTGAAGAGCCATATCGTGAGGATCGTTAAGGTCAGCAGCAAAATGAATGTCAGCAGATTAACGCTGTCCTGACGGTGACTTTCCTCGGCTTCTTTCTCGGTGGCAAGTTCCTCCATTCCGTCGTCCTCTGCCTTCATCCCACGGATCGTGTTCAGCAGGATAATCAAAGCGGACAACATCGTCTCTGGTGTAGCACAGGCTCCCCGGCGCCGCCTCGGCTGTCGGAAAGCGTCCATGGTGCAGGATGCTGTTGACGGTACGCCGCCTCTATGCCATGTCACTGCTGCAAGGTAGATAGATGACTGGGAAAAACAATTTAATGCTAAGAAATCGTGGAGAGTTCAACCTTTTAAAGGCACACGGCGCGGTGCGGCGTGAGGACTCGGCTCAGTCTGAGCTTGCACTGCCCCAGTGGAGGGCACCAGATGACAGTTTCCATGTTGCCCAAGCGTTTTTGTTTTTTTTTCACGGTTGCTGAATTAGTGCCCTCGATTTTTTTTTGATGATTTTGCAATCCAGTCCCTCTCCTTTTGAAAACAGGAAATTCACACAGCCTGTCCTTGAATGTGCAAACTCGCCGTTTCGCAAGAAGACGCTCGATGGGAGTGAATGCTCTTGCTGTAGCTTTGATTGCGCCTTACAATACAATACGGCTGGAGTGGCTCTGGTTTCACGCCCATTTCTTTGACTGCTGTTGTGCCCTTTAGCAAGGCAAGCACCCCGGAGGCCCCCAGTGAGGTTCCACTGCAATCTGATTTGCCACCAGAGTTCACCTGTGGAAACAAATGTAGTAATAAGAAGAGAAATAATCTCACCACATGATCCAAGAGTGCTTCAAAATACAGTACATTTCACTTGCAATGTCCAGTACAAAAAACGATATCCCACCCCCAAATTACAGCAAATTAAAAATTAACAGGCACAAGTTGCTGATATTAGATCGGAAAACAACCCCATTGTTATCTAACTTTTGCTTTGTTAAGATTAGCTGCAGTGCCCACTTCCCTCAGCTGCCTTAATTTCATTTGAACTCTGCCAGTAAGCCATCCACCCTTGTGTCTGCCCGAGGCCCCATATCAATACACTGTCTCAAATTCAGAAGTCAGAGGCTGTGAATTTATTGTATGGGATACAACACAGGCCATTCACTCCATAACCCCCAAAATAAAGGATTTGATTTAAAAAAAAAAAAAAAAGAAAGAAAAGAAAAAAGAAAAAAAAAGCACTGTATTTTTTTTTTTATTTCCCACATTTCTCCCACGCTTTGCAAAACATGTGTCCACATGGAAAGGACACGCTTCTCTGTATCTTTCACAGTGTATAAATAGACATAAACTGGAGGATTACCCATTAGCAGAGAGGCCAAGTGTCTTAAGTTGCCGGCTAATCTGATGCCTTGTTTGCCGTGGTTGCATGGTGTTTCTTATGTGTTTTTCCACGGTGGTGTTCAAAATCACTCAGCCCCAGCTCAGACTTATCAAACCTTATGCAACTGCAGTTTTCACAAATTGGCTATCATTTCACTATAAATGGAAAACACTCCAGCGTGTGTTTAAGTTCTTCTGTGGTTGGTTTAGGGATCCTTCTTATTCTAGTGGCATATATCATTTTATATCCATAGGCTATGAAGTTTGTCACCATTAATGAACATGGGATGAAGACAACGCCCAGAGAGGTGCGTCCGAAACGCAGATGATGAGGCGTTCAATTTAATCGCGTAAATTAATATATCACAAGTTCATGATTCACTTGACCGCCTTAATGTAAGCCTTCTTAGTATGAATGGTGAAGCTAGCCTAGCCCAGGCATGTCGTACCGTATGAGCTGTGATATGTTTGTGAACTTTGTAGCAGAGAAAAAAAACATAGTGCACTGTTACCTCGATTCAACCTCATGATACCCCTAATTGGTAGCTACACTAGCCTCTGATTACACCCAAAGTGATCGATCTACACACATTAAAAATGGACCAAACTGACTAACAACTGAAAGTCTGGATCTCAGTGGTCCTGATTTTGCCGACACAAACAGTCATTTAAAAGGGTGTCAACTTAAAAATCACAATGTTACAGAAATGACTAACTGCCAATTTTCCGAGGCGCTATAAAAGGCAACACGAGTGATGGGCGGCTCCGTCTCCTATGCGGCTCTGTGATTGGCTGTTGTAACAACTAGCAGACTGTTGATTGGCCAAGACACGAGGCAGGGAAACGGGAAGATCTGCGTGAGCTTGAAACAGAACTGAAGATCTTGTCAATTAAAGAGCACGCAAGCCGGAGAGCGTTGTGTTATTTTGTCCACTGGAGCTATAATCCAAATTAAGTTACACTGGTTACAACCGACAGCGGAAAATGGGGTGCTTCTTCTCAAAAAAATCCCGAAGAAAATCAGCTGAGAAAGAGGAGCGTACGCAGACCACGACGACTGCTGAAACTACGTCAAGCAGCACCGTTCCCCTTGGCAATAACACCGAAGAAGCACCGAAACAATACAGCTGGGATAAGCGTGAAAAGGTAACGCAACTTAACCAGCAAAACGTGTAAAATAAAGTGTCCGAAAGTGGAAGTTCAAATATGCTAGCTGTAGCTGACCGTAGCCAAATTAGCAACGGTAGCCTAACCGCCTGTAAATATAATCGTTTCCAGGTCCAGGTAGATTAATACAGTGTCCACCGGGCTAATTTGACCCATCACGTTATTGGTAAATTAGCTACCAGCTAGTGTAACGTTAGCTATCAACGTTTCGTCTCACCTTTGCTTGAAATGTGCCGTCGACGTCAGTAACCCTGTTGGCTGGCGAGTTAATTTAGTTAGCGCCACTTACTGAGGAGAACTGATTATCTCCTCGTCGCTGAGAGGCGTCATGTAGATCCGCAGGTGAAGAACCGACTCCCACACTCTGAAACTGTCACAAGAGCTGGATGTTACCGCCATTCGCTAAATATCCAGCTGTATCTAAATTATTACCTAATTAGTGTGGGTGTTGGGGTCATCCTGCATGCGTGCGCAACAGTCTCGTGGTTTTGCAGTCTTGCTCAATCCGCGGATACAGCTTATTATCGGATTAACTTCACTACACAGCGTTTGGTACATTTGTTCACTGCTGCCACAGCTGAAGCCAGGCTGACCACACTCACCATGGCTGGATCAGACTCTGGGTGTCAGCTATGATAAGACTTCCGTTTTGACTCAGAGAATGAAACACCAAATTTATTTATAAAAAAAAAAAAAAACAGACTGACATACTTTTGATTGTGTGAGCTAAATAAACCACAGCACCTCATGCCTAGTTGGTATAGTAAATGGAAAATGTTGCTGGTCGAACGTGCCTACAAGTAAAGGAGAAAATTATTATTATTACTGAAATTATTATTATTAATTATTATTAAAATTATGAACAATGTTTCAGATTTTCAAGTTGTGCATGAATCACTTCACAAGTTGTTTCTACTATATAACATGCAAAATAATGAGAACAGAACTTGAAAAATATTGTATAAAATACTAGGTGTGTGGGGGAAAAAAACAATTAACCAATCAATTGTTATAGATTCTAAGGAATCCATTGATACCAAGCATGGCATGCTACGTTTTTGGTAAGGTGCCTAAATATTGCTCCAAATTGTGGCTAAAAACGAGGAAAACTGGCATGGCCATTTTCAAAGGGGTCCCTTGACCTCTGACCTCAAAATATCTGGATGAAAATGGACTCTCTGGGCACACACTCGTCTCACTTGCACAGACACGCCCACCTGAAGCTAAATCCACGCAGTTTGGGGCAAAAGCATTGTTTTTTTCATGCATTACAAATGTGTTATTACTCAAGTATTGTGGTAGCATTGAATCAGGAGGAATGTCGTCCCAGCCCTGTGAAATACACCTCCTTGTTTTTACACAGGTTGATCCGAAGGACTACATGGTGACAGGCGTCAAAGATGCCACAGTAGGCCGTCTGCCTGGCAAACTGAACGGGCAGCAGTTTGTCATCCAGGACTGTGAGAACTGCAACATCTACGTGTTCGACCACTCTGCCACCATCACCATTGACGACTGTGTCAACTGTCGCATTGTTTTGGGACCTGTCAAGGGCAGTGTGTTTTTCAGAGACTGCAAGGACATCAAGTGCGTGGTGGCCTGTCAGCAGTTTCGCACACGAGACTGTAAGAAGATGGAGGTGTTCTTGTGCTGTGCTACTCAGCCCATCATCGAGTCGTCGACGAGCATGAAGTTTGGCTGCTTTCAGTACTATTACCCCGACCTGGCCTTCCACTTCAAGGACGCCGGGCTCAGCATATTTAATAATAACTGGAGCAACATCCACGATTTCACGCCGGTGTCTGGAGAGAACAACTGGAGCTTGTTGCCCGAGGCAGCCGTGGTTCTGGATCACGTGCCGGCTCCAGATCCCGAGTCTGAGTTCAAGTCTGTTCGGGTCTCCACTGATCCAGCACGCAGCATCGTGCCTTTGACAAAGGGAGGCAGGCGTAAGGACAGCGAGGAGTCCTGCCTCTTTGTGTTTTTCGCCGGGGACTACACCACTGCAAATGCCCGCAAACTCATTGATGAGGTGAGGAGGAAAAGGAGGAGCATTATGAGGCTTCACTTGATTTGACACCATGAATTTTGTATTGCTGTCATGTGGAGGGAGTCATTTGCCAGTATTTAGAGGGAAAAAAGATGCACTTAGGCATGCTTTAACTCTGCTGCACAATTAAATGAAAAATACCAAAGCTGTAATGTTGATTATGATTTCCAAATGCCTGGGGGAAGAATCTCCAAGATGGCTTTCTAAATTGAGTTTCATATTATGAAAATATTTCATGAACTGGACTCCTCCCAAGGATTTACTTATTGGTTACTGGAATCATGGCCACACTTACAGACAAACTAATAGTCTTGTAGTATCTGTGATACTTAGTTTATGAGTTGTGGCATATAAACATTACAACCCATTTAGTGTAACGTGGACAATCTCATATCCCTAATAAACCTTAATATGTTAGTAAGGATGTAACAGTGCTATCCAGTCTGAGGTATTTTAACCCTTCATCTAGTTACCATTTAGTTTGTCTGTGGTATTATTCTGCTCATGTGCCTTGTTGATAAGTGTTTTGAAAACAAGAAAATGGTTTCTCGGGGTAGATAGGCAGAGATATCTGTGTTTTCCTGTTCTGCCGGAACCAATCTGTAGGCTGAGGTGCAAGATATAGTACTGTGATAAACACTAAACATTGATTCAATCACATTAATAAGCTGTTAATAACAGCCTTGTCACCAAAACTAATAAGCCAAACAGTTTTTTTTGCTAAAATTCTGTCCTGTAGTTATTGGTTTTGGTAGAACTTTTAAAACAAGTGTACAGTAGATAGCTGAGGGGAAGTCGGCCAGACTTCCTTCCTCTGGCTCATGCTGTGAACTGGATTCTGTATCCAAAATGCTAAGCAGGTTGGTTGTGTTGTTAGTGAAACATTCCAGATATGTTTGAGGTGTTGCCAAAATATGCATTACTCCATCACAGAAGCATGAGACCTAATCCACACAGGTCAGTGATGGAGTCTGTGCTGATACATCATGCTGACACCTTTTTGCTTATTTTTTTTTTTTGTACAGTTTAATTCCTATCTGTCCATGTGAATTAAGGACTATATAAATGTTTGATGCTTCGCTATAAATCTGTGATGTTTATGACCTGAAGTTGTTTGTCTGTAACTTGCACAGGCAACTGCCAAAGGTTTCATGTTGATCCAGACTAAAGAAGTCTCGATGCGACCTGAGGATGTAAAGCGAGTGTTTCAGAACAACGCAGAGGGGCTTGTGGAGTGGATCACTAAAGGTAGTCTGAATTAATCTCCTTGTGTTTTGCAGTCATTTTTTTTCCATGTGGGTATAAGCATATAATGTCCTAAATGTATTCTGTGTTTTATACTGACATCAATATATTTTCACCCAAGGCCCAGTTATTGCCCTCGAGTTGAACGGTGATGGAGTCGTGGAAGCCTGCAAGAACATAGCCAATGAAGTGTTCAGTGGGACCAAGGTAATCTTATTTATGACCTCTGTCTTTGCTAGTTTTAATAAATAGAGCTTCTCTGCAGCAAAATTTCCACTAACAAGCTTTTTTTTTTGTATTTGTGTTTTGCAGGTTTTTGTTTCCGATAACAAAAATACATCCTCTCGAGATGTGGACAACTTCTTCAACTTCGCCGACATGCAGATGGGCTTGTAAATTCACTCAGCATCCAAACAAACAGGTTTTGGATCACATTTTCTAAACCCCAACCGTCCAGTTAGGGCTGTGTACCAGTAGTATTTGATTATTTCCCTCCTTTGTCCTGTATCTCAAAATTGGGAGAACTCTCTTCAACCATGCCTTTTTAAATAAGGGATTTGATAAGGATAAGACTGTTGACGTAAACCATTACTTTACAGATTTCTTAGATTCATCCTCTCTGTCCTCTAAAGACAAGGAAGAGAAAATATTTGCTGTAAACCACTGAACATATGGAAATTACTACTTGTGCTGTGAATATTTATATTTTCTATGAATGTATTTTATAATTCTATTGCTGATCTATTATTTGAATGTAGCTTTTTTGCTGTAAATTTAGTTCATTGTAACTTGAACCGTTATTCTCTTTGTTGTGTGAAATAATCTTTACAGTGGAAAAACCGTGAGCACAAGAATGCCTGAGGGAATTCTTTTTTTATATATATAAAAATAATATTTTTATTTCCTCTAAGGATTTATTTGTGTGTTTGGTATAGATGACTGGTTTTTCCTTAAGATGTGTAAATTTCTGACTTGCTGTATAGGTGATAGCTACATCTTTGTCAATATGTAATAGGGCCAAACATTGTATGGGAAGAGCTTTATGTGTGTATCTTGCTGTTCATTCAGGTTTACCCAGCCATTTTGACCAAATCAGAATGGGCACAGATGTATTGATTTTTTTTTTTTTTTTTTTTATGGCTAGGTTTAATATAGAACATTCTTGTAATCACGTTTTTATTTTATTTTGTAATATCTCTTGTTTTATACTGTCAGTGAATGTTTTTGTATAGAAAACCAATTAGCGTTCTTAAATCATCTTCAAAATTTCTCTTTTGTGTGTCCCCTCACTTTGTTTTTCACACTGCACCCGGATAAAGTCAGTTGTTTTCTAAAACTGAATTGAACGGAAATACCTTTCTTGGCCAGGCTAATGGATAAAACAGTGATGACAAACTCGAGCTGAGTACTGTAGTTTCACCAAAGTACAATCACAGTGAAGTTACCTGATCCCAACTTGGCAGGACGGCCAGTTAATTAGCATTTTGGTGGCCCATTATTAGCATAACAAACAATTCAAAGTCTTGCCTTTTTCTCCAGATGCCTGCAGAACAATTAGACTTGAAATGGTGAATCTACTCTTGTCTGTACAGTGGCTGTGCAGTGCAGTGTACTGTCAGCTGGTGAACATAGAAAGAGTCTACCTGCTCAGCTTTATATCACTACATGAATATCAGTCTTATCAGTCTATTGAATTGTTTTTGTTGGGTTTGCAATGCTGTCAACATCGCTTAAACATTAGAATTTTGTTTCGCTCATGACATTATTTCTTTAAAACATCCTCAAAATCAATCACTGGTTTTGGATGGCTGAAATCATTAAGCACGCACTGGCTTCCACTCAGCTACACATGAAAAACATACCATGTAACATACCATGTTTTTATTTCTTAAACTGGGATTGGTTGTTCCAGGCAGTGGCCCATAACTTCACTACATGTGAGTCTAAATGGGGATGTGTTGCTTTAACTTGTTCATTCACCCGTGATGAAAACACACACAGCATATTCAGTATTGATCTACGTCTCTGTCTAGACAGATGCATCAGTCAAAACAGCTTTTACCTTTAACACAATACTTAGGGACTGAATGATTGTGATGTGCTTTTCATTATATAAAAGTACATTTTCTTTATCAGTATACAACGGTGAATCTTTTTCCATTTACAATCATTTACATCATAAGGAGTTCTAAAAAATCTGAAGAAATCACACCCATGACTTTATAATGACTATAAATGGGTATATGACCACATAAATGATTATCACCAACTCTACAGACAGTTGTGTAGCAGTCAGTTAATGCAGGTTCAGTTTAAGAACTATATTGCTTAGCACTATAATTCATATAGAAACAATTCAGTTGTGCTAGGAATAATAATAATAATGATGATGATGATGATGATGATATTAATAATAATAATACATATTATTTTATAGAGCCTATCTGCCTGTCTTAGTACTCAGACAATTAACCGAAAAGACAAAAATATAAAGCAGAGAAATTAAAACAATTAGAGAATTTAATGACACAATTAAGAAAGGGGGCACAATGATTACTCAGAAAATTGGATTTTTTTGTAAATGAATGGATTAATTAATTTCATTTTGTTTGTGGCGATTGTCGATAGGTATTGCTAGTTGTTGCTGCATCTGTGGTTGATGGTGCAAATTCCTCTCACAGGCAGTGTAGAAATCGAGCGCACCCAAACCGAGGGAGGCTGGCGGAGTTTAGGACCCTGCGGGACGCGCGGTACAATAGAGCTGTTGTGCCGTGGTGCTGGAGACTGGAGAGATTGCAACCCTTGAGATTCCTACTGTGGTGGGATACAAAAAATACACATTTTTAATCATTTAGGGTAACCGGAGCCCATACTTCACATGCATATGTTTGAAATTAAGTTGCGGCCGATATCCGGGTGGAATAAACCTCACAGCACCGCGTGGATTTAAGGTAAGATCCGAGGAATTTGAACAATATGCTCGTGTGTTCAGTGGGACTGTGTGTGCCAAGATTTGCCCTGGATGGCTTATCCAGGCCACGGGGCCTGCTGCCTTTATGCTCTCCCTTCACTGTTTGAACCGCTTTACAGTACATAACATTAGTGTTCGTGAGTAAATGTGGCAGGGATGTACAAATGCCCTGCTGTTACACTGACCAAACCTATCTGAGCTTTACAAAAAACCGTGTAATGGCTCTAGGAAGTGACATCTTTGTACGATGGTGGCGCCCATGTTTGATTTCCCCACACAGCCTCTCCGCCGCTACACTGCAGCCCGCTAAAGGCCGGTGGTTGGCGCCAAGGCACTAGGGCAGGGCCGCCGGACGGCTGCTCGCTGTGGTTTGATGTGTCTCTGTCCTGTAAACACGCCCAGCCTGCCTGGTGGCCCCCCCGATGGCACCGGCCATGGCGGAGCTGAGTTGTGTTGTGTTGTGTTGTGGAGGGAAACCGCTCCGTCTCCCGGTCCCGTTAACTTTAGTGCAGGAGTCCCGCTCAGGATCATGTCAGCAGCACACATGAATGTAGGTCAGGGCCCCCGTCTGACATTTGGTGCAGTTGTTCACACTGTGTTTGGTGTAGATGGCAGTGGGAGACAATGAAACACTAGTCTTGCCCTTTGTGTCACTGTGATATTCTCTTACACATGTACTCCTGGCTTTGCAGGGGACCGACTGCTCTCCTAAAACATGACATATTAAGTTTGGTCACTTTAAACTGTTTGCACTTTTCTCAGCAACATAATATTCATATTTAAAAAAAAACAAAAAACATTGCACTTGTCTCCTCCAAGCCAAAAAATTAAAAATGACCTGGTGTGTTAATAGGGATGTAGTGCAGGGCAAACCATCTCAACCAAATTAAACAAAGCTTACCCAAATTTTAAGCCTGGCTATGGACAGTCTTAAGTGATGATTTGATTTTCTGGGGGGCAGATGGCAATATCCAATATTTTGTCACCCATAACAGCAGATTCTGAAGTGATATGTGGTACAAATACCTGTGCAAAACGCATCCAGCTTTTCAGACAGGTCTATCTCAAGATACTTGTTTTGTTCTGCTGCAAGAAAAAAATGCCAAATTTATAAACAGCCAAATATTAGCACTAAAAATGCTATTTTGACCAGTACTGATATTGCTTTTAAAGCTAGTCTTCTGATATATCAGTCCATCTCTAATATTCTTCATGACAACCTAAATACATACTACATAATATTAACCAGTATCCAGCTTTAATATTTCAATCATAAGGGTATTTCTTGTTTATTAGTTATAATCTTGACTGGAGACTGGAGTTCATAGTTCACCCACTTTTTTAAAATTTACCTCTACATTACTGACAGTTTCCCTGTGCCAGACTGCATACTGGTATCTGAAAGTGTTGTCTTTTTCAGTTTAATCAAGAAGGGACGTTCTTGGCTCAAATTTACCCCGACCAAATCAAAATTGCAGCTTCATAGGTCTCTTGAACAGGCTGAACCTCTCACTGCACATCATTCATTTGCCCACTAGACCAGTCTTGAGCAACTGAACACTCAAAGTGCACTGGAGTGCATTCAAACAGATACAAACATTGTCACCAGCAGATGCAGCTTTGAGTGCAGCTCCAACAGACCCCGACCTTTCCTCACTGCCATCATGCCTCATGTTGTTGATGTAGGCGTTTTATGCCATGGGTTGCAACTAGACGACGGCTTTTATGCTAAGGTTAGGTACACTCTTACTTTAAGAATAAACAAGTGCAGGACTTCACTTCAATTTCAGTAATTATGACAATTTGAGATAATGCCACTCATTCATGGATTGCAGGAATTTTGTGTCTCTGTAGGCAAAGTTTTAAAACATTTTTCTTCCTTTTTGCTTTGAAGCAGATGGAGTGGCTGTGTTGAGGGTGCTTTGTCACTGACTGACAGAGCAAGATGCTGTTGTGGATGCAGGGAGAGTGCTGTATGTCACTGAGAAGTGTGCATTAAATCAGTGTGGTTCACCTTTGGTTGCGGACAGGAGTATTTCAGGCCAACTTGGCCACTGTCATTAGTTATATGCTGCTTTTTCTTAGCCACTGGTGTTTGTGTGTTTTGCTCATACTGTAAGTGTGTAGTAGTATGGAATGGGTCCCATGTCTTTTTTCGCTCTACCCTTCCTGCCCTCATGGGGAATGTGAGGCATGTCCTGTCTGTTGAAACAGCGTAGTGTATCTGGGGTTTCTGGGGTTTGAGTCCTTCTGTGTTTTAAAGCCTGGGGGCTCAGTTGGTTGAGGTGCATACCACCCTCCTGTGACGTCCTAGGTCTAAATCCCTCCCCTCCTGTTTTGCGCCACAGTCTAGTAAAAGAGAAACACCATTCATATGAAAAAGGGACCTAAATGTTGCAATCCTCCTCCATTTTGTTAACGTGTAATTTTTGATCATTTGCTGATGCGTCACCCTCATGTCTAGTGGCAGATTTGTATCTTGGGCAGTTTTTACTCCCAGGCAAAAGTTCATATAGCCTAGCACTGAGCAGAGGAGACCCAACTACCACCAGAATAAATCAATGTGACGTTTTCAGTGGCACAGTGTGTGCAGACACAAATCTGTGGTATCCAGCAGAAGCTTGTTGTTGCATTCATCTACTTTATGGACTGACATCCATTTCTTTTCATGCCAGGTATGAAAGGAGGTTGTTTGGGAAGTATCAAAGGAATCTAGTAGCATGCTTTTCAACTTAAACTTTATGGTCAGTAATTCATCCTCTGTGGCAACACGAAGCTGGTCCAGGCCAGAGCCAAAATCTAATTTCAGTCCAATAACCAACATGTTAAATTTTTTTGAAATTGATTTGGATTCAGAAAAAGTTGCTCACTTTTCTCTACAATTTGAAATTCTGCAATTATTCATATTTTTAATTCCTAAACATGCTTGTTTCTTTTGCTTTTCCTCTCCTCTGCAGGATGCTACAGGATGAAACGTCTCAGGTCGTCAAGCAGCAGTGACAGTTCAGACAATGAGAGTGAGCAACCTACCTGAGAGAAACGTTAACCTAAACACTATTTCATTTTCCTCACTGCTTTTTAATTCATACCATCTCTGTATTTAGGTCCCTCAACCTCCTTCTGCTCCTCCAACAAGTATGGAAGTAAACATGGAACCCCCGCCTCCAGCCAAAAGAAACCAGCTGAAGTAAGTGAGGCTTTCCTGGGCTCTCCATTTAAACAAATGTTGTGCTGAGTGTGAATGGACTGGACTGATGTTTAGAGTCAGGGCCAGTGTCTTGCTAACTGTGGCCTGTGGCCTCTCCCATAGGTGTTCAGAAAAGACCTGATCAGTGCCATGAAGCTGCCTGACTCCCACCATGTGTCTCCAGAGGACTACTACCTACTGGCAGACACCTGGAGGCAGGAATGGGAGAAGGGAGTTCAGGTGCCGGCAAGCCCCGACACCATCCCAGAGCCTTCAGTCAGGTAAACCTGCCTGCTCCCTGAACATCTGTGACTGGGCTTTTCATCAGCTGTCTTCATAAACTACTGCAATTACCATCACAGTTTTGCTTTTCTTTTTTGATGTTTATACAACATGTTTTGCTAAGAGGAGCAGGGCTAAGGATCAGCAAAAGCCTCATGATACAATAACTATAAAAAATACATGGGTCACTGTAGTATTCATATCATAATACATTGCAGTACTCTTCAGGATTGACTAACTGTGTATAAATGCAGCTTAAAATACAACCTGCTGCATAAGACCTGGGTGCACTCATAAAATAGCCAACAAAGTATCGAGCTTGGATGATTCAAGTCATAAGTTTATCAGGCAAACCAGGTCACACAACAGCTTGATACATATTTAATGCTCATTGCAATGTTATATTTTTGTCAGCAAAATAATTATTTTGGTTGGAAAGCGGCAGCAGAATTCAGCCCATCCAGTCCCGTTAAAGAGAGAAATGTGGAGAGAAACATATCCAAGTTTTAAATGCCAGCTTAAATCACAGACTGTGACAGGAGTGATTTTGAAATGTTTTGTCCATGAGAAATCTATATTCAACATTAAGTCAGACTTCTGATGTCTATACACGTGATTAACAGTGCATTAAAATGTAGATCAGTGTAAATCATCAAAATGAAGTGCAAAAAAACAAAAAGAAGAGACCAGAGAATTGATACAGTATGAAAAATATCTCAGTAGTCAGCTACATCGATTATACTTCACGCAGCTGTAACACCATTAGATTCTGACTCTTTGATCATCTGTCTCAGTTATGAGCACAACCTTTTTCTGTCTTTCGTTAATAAGCACAACATTATTACATAACTCAACAAGCTTTGTAACGGTGACAGTTATTGGCCGTGTCTTTATGTTCAGAATCATCACGGAGAAACCCAAGGAAGTGCTTTACACCCACCAGAGGAAGTACATCCAGAGCTGGAGCTCAGACTCCACAGAGATGGGTTATGTCAACATGAAAGAGCTGGCAGAGAGCATGTGTCGCTACGATCTGGACGACATGGACCTCTACTGGCTGCATGCACTCAACACAGAGCTAGGCCATATGGGTAAGGAACAGCATCCTACGACTCAAGACTGCATCTTGAGTTAATCATTTTACCAAGTGGAATAGAGTAAAGCTCCCTGCTGGAGTTGCTCAGACCATGATCTTTGGTTTGTGTCTGTGTCTCAGGGGAGGGGCCTCTAGACGAGCTGACGATGGAGCGAGCGATGGAGGCCCTGGAGAGGCAGTGTCATGACAACATGAACCACGCCATTGAGACAGTGGAAGGGCTCGGGATCGAATATGACGAGGACGTCATCTGCGATGTGTGCCGCTCCCCTGATAGTGAAGAAGGGAATGACATGGTGTTCTGTGACAAGTGTAACATCTGTGTGCACCAGGTAGGCATCAGTGTGCCTTTCAGCACACAGACAAGATGTAGCAAACTCATGTGTCAGCTACCAAATATAAACTGAAGCTGGAGACACAATACGCTGTCACTACTGGGGATATATTGGATCTTTTATTGGCACATTTTTACTGCCACTTGCAGAAGAATGTGACACAGCAAAAAGAATGAAAATGCTTCATGTCAAAGAAAGAAATATGACATTGATTATATGAGTGCTTGTACAGTGGTCGATGAATTTCTCCAAAATGTGTTGACAAATGTGACAGTTAGACATCTACTCACTGTAAGCAGCACATTGGCTGAACATAACCCTGTCTGTGTTGCCAGAACTGTTGTCTTACCTTCTGCTCCCCCCACCAGGCCTGCTATGGCATAGTAAAAGTGCCTGTTGGAAACTGGCTGTGTAGGACTTGTGTCCTTGGCATTGACCCGCAGTGCCTTCTGTGTCCCAAGAAGGGTGGTGCCATGAAAGCCACACGTGCAGGCACCAAGTGGGCGCATGTAAGCTGTGCCCTGTGGATACCAGAGGTGAATGACGGAATGTGCATGTCCTCTGACTTACTTTTGACTTCTTCAAGTTGTCCTACAAGATCAGGATTTGGTTTTTCTTCATCATGCTGTATGTTTGGTTATTCTGTAGGTGAGCATTGCTTGTCCAGAGCGAATGGAACCCATCACCAAAGTGTCCCACATCCCACCTAGTCGCTGGTCTCTCATCTGCAGTCTCTGCAAAATGAAGACAGGTGCATGCATCCAAGTGAGTACAGATCAGTGTGGCCACTGTCCATGTAAAGCTATGGTTATATACATCCATTATCTCTCTAGCATACAGTATTTGTACATATAGGACATACCTAGATTTGAGCAAAGTTACCAAATGTAATTCTGTTTTTGTTGTTATGTTTTTCACAGTGTTCTGTAAAGAACTGCACCACTCCTTTCCATGTAACGTGTGCCTTCGAGCACAGCTTAGAGATGAAGACCATACTGGACGAAGGTGATGAAGTCAAGTTCAAATCTTACTGCCTCAAGCACAGCAAATCCAAAGCAGGAGAGCCGGGCCTGAGCCCCGCTCGCCCTAAAGTTCCCAGTGAGACGGAGAAAGTGGGCCAGCGGGCGCAGAGGCTGCAGGAGCTAGAGGAGGAGTTCTACACCTTAATCCAGCTGGAGGATCTCTCGGAGAACCTCAGCCTCTCCGAGCACCTCATGGACTTCATCTATCAGTACTGGAAGCTGAAGCGGAAAACAAACTTCAACAAAGCTCTGCTGCCCCCTAAAGAGGAGGAGGAGAATCTGCTGTTGCAGCCTCAGGAGGACAGCATCCACACACGCATGCGCATGTTCATGCATCTGCGACAGGATCTGGAGAGGGTGGGTGCCTGTGCTGTATATTCTGTAATACTGAGACATATGCTCTCGGTTGTTGTGGTTATTTCTGTTTCGTGAAGCTTTGACAGAAAAAGGCTTGTTTTTTATTTATTTATTTATTTTCCTTAATGGGGCACATCAAAAAGTAAGGCTATGTTGCAATGTTTTTCAAAGGATTTGAATTTGAAAGGTTTTTCATTTTCTGAGCTGCACACTGAGCCAACCCAATGTGTTGATTGCAGATTAACATTAATGAAAAGAAAAGAATTAAAAATAGCATGGCCCAAATCCTCTGAGATTAACACCGCCTCACAGTATAGTTTTCAAGGTAGAAAAGAGCAAAAATCTTTACAGGAATGCAAAGGGATTAATTTACATATAAGATGACAAAAAGAAACATCATATAAAACGGTGTAGTGCTCAGTAGTGTTGCCTTTTTGTTGTCTTCCTGCAGGTGAGGAATTTGTGTTACATGGTGAGTCGGCGGGAGAAGCTCAAACTGTCGCAGAGTAAAGCCCAGGAGCAGATGTTCAACTTGCATGTGAAGCTCATGAACCAGGAGCTTTCTGCTGGTGAGCCGCCTGTTGTGTTTTCACTTGTGGGCACGTTGTCATTACAGGATCATGTCCATAATTTAACAGAGATAGCAGTTAGATTAAAGTTGATTTGCAAGCATAATAGCTCTATCTAAATAAAATAAACAGATACAATCATAAGAGGAGTCTAGCATCTCTAATAAAACACTCTGATTTTGGACAAAAATGACACCCTTACATTGTTGATGCCAGGCCAGATGTTTACATCTCTGTGCTTGCTTTTTTAGTGTTTCATTGTGTCATTTGAATCATAATTGAATTCTGGTGTGTATATGTTTTGTTTTGTTTTTTATTTACCCTGAAGGCCTCCCTGTCTCGTTTCCCGTGGAGAGCATGCTATTCCGTCCTCCTCCGAGGATAACCCTAAAGCTGAAGATGCCTAAAGTCTCAGGCCTGGGAAATGGAAATGCCAGCTCCAAATCTGGGAATGGGCCCCTTTGCCCAGACAACAGTGTGAATGTTCATGAACACATTGGGGGAGGGCTGGGTCAGGGGAAGCCTCAGCTCCATGGTCACGGCAGGAGAGAGGAGCGCTCCAACGGCCTGCTGTCTTCCTCAAGTCATTCATACAGAGAGGGCAGCACAGCGAGCAGCCCAGCCATGCCCATCAAACCAACTGGAAAACCCTTAGCTCTGCACGCTGCCCTCCATGGCCACTCATCCAATGGTAATGGCAAAATTGACCAAGACCGGTCATGCATTGCCAAAGCTAACGGCCTCTTGGAGAAGTTTGTAGCTCAAAAGGACAGTTCATGCCAGACCCCCAGCGACACTTCAAACGAGCCGTTGGGAAAAGGCAGCCTGTCCAACAGCTTTCGCAAGTCCACCATGGAGCACTTCAGCAGGTCATTCAAAGAGGCCACTGTCAACTTGGTAAGGACCACAGAGGACCTGCGGGTGTCTGACAAACTGTCCCGTAAGGGCTCAGCCAAGGAGAGACTTTGGACCAAGCAGGTGTCCCAACACCAGCCCGGGAGCGCGAGAGCATACCAGGAGAGTGACGGATACTGTCCCGACCTGGAGCTCAGTGACTCAGAGTCGGAGGTGAAAGGAAGGAACCAGAGGCAGGTCAGGGTGGCACAGGGCCCAGGGAGTGACTACCGCAAAGGGACCAGTCGTGGCAAACAGTCCTTGGGCTCCAGAAACCCAGTGCAGAGGTGACAGCTGTTTCTGCCCCTCCTTCACTGCCACAGCGCACTCACACCTCTCTGGCAGTTGTCCTAAGTGCCGGACTTTCTCTCTGAACACATTTCTCACTGTCTGTCAGGCACTGACAGTCCATGGGGCATGTTTTCAGGGACCAGACCAAGCCCCAAAGCTAATGGTGCTGTATACAGGAGCGTAAGTCCCGACAACCAAAACAACAGATGCATGGAGGGCATTGTAGCCCAGAAAATCACCCAAGAGGGATCATGAAGATATTAATCCCTCTGTTGTCTCTGTTCAGCGTGGTTTGAGAGCAGCAATCCTGATTGGTCTTCTGAGATTAACATGCTTGCCTTGTCGTTTTTTTTTGGCCAGCATTACATTTGTACTCCGCACAACTTTGTATTGAAGATCTCCCTACACACCAGTTAAACTGCTTTTGATTGATACTGTTGTACATATTAGCTCAAGATGCTGTTCAAATTGGGATGTAAATAATTTGTGTAACTGAAACAAAAAAGGTTCAATTCAGTTAATACTTTGGAAAAATCAAATCAGACTTGGCAGAATCCAGCTCCTTGTACAATATGACAATGTGTGTGGCCGTAAATGAAAACTGTGATATGCCAGATGGAAATTTTGTAGTGAATTTTAGCATTTTGTCTCTCTTGCAAACTGTTACAGTTAACCTGTTTCCCCAGAGGCGATAAACTGGCTGATAAACTGACATTTTAGGTCTGATTTCATTTCTTTTACAAGTGTACTGGTCCAGTGTAGGAGTCATTTTAAAAACAAATGCCTCTTTAATGTATAGGAATGCAATTTCACCGTATTAGTACCTTCAGTTCCCCAGGTTATGTCATCTCTTAGTCAGACAAGAGACTCGCTTGTTGGATTCACGTTCTTGTCTCAGTGTAAAGAGTTGTAAGAAAACAACCACATTCCCTGCAGTATCCTTCAGTAAAGTTATTAAAGCTGAAACTGGATGCAGAAAGCCCAAACTGAGTACTGATCCAGCATCTCTGGACGTTTGCGAACATTTGTGAACATCACTTTGACTTAAAAGGAGAAACTTGACTCAGATAATCAGATAAATCTCCATTGTTACAGTCAATTGGCAGCCCGTGTGTATTTAAACTTTGCTTTTAAACACATTTAAAAGCATAGTTTAATCTTTTTCATTAGTTCTGGACCTGACTTGACAATGAAATAACCTGGCATAACTGGTAGTCACTTACATGTGATTAATGGCATCTAATGTCAATTATAATCATGTCTAGTTTGTCTTCAATGTCTTGACTGCTGCTGTCACACTGCCACCGTTGCCACAAGAGACCTTGAGTGAAAGGACCACACCAGTGATGTTGCACATTGAGCATAATATCTACAAAATGTATGTACTTCAAATTTCTGCTTGTCTTTTCCTCAAGCAAGCAGTCGTATTTTAGAACTCAGATTATCATGCCCGTCTTTTATCCAGCCATTGGTCTCCATTCATTCCACTACGTTATGAAAGTGAACTTTCACAGACTTAAGATTTTCTTCACATCAGTATTCTACCGCTGTAATAAAGTGGTCCACATTTCTTTTCCCTAAAACCTCAAACACCGTTGTGTTTTGATGACTTGAAATTGGGTGGAGTGTAACAGTCCCCACCGGACAAATAGTCCCTGAGGAAACATTTGTTTTACACAGCTGATTAACAGTTCTGTGGTTTATGAATGGCAAGATCTTTGTTAGCCACAGAAGCGGGACGTTATAAGGTGTGTGTTTGAACCAAAAATTTTAATTTGAAAATCAAGGGATTTTGATTATATGATGTGAAATCTACATGAATTTGCAAAATGGCAAACTGTAGTATAAATGGGCCAAACGTTAGAAATCACTGGTATGGTCCTTTTAAAAACAGCATTTCACTTAGGTCCCAGCGTGCATCTTGACATGACTGACTCTCCCCAACAGTCAAGCCTCAACAGTAACCGACTGCCTCAGCTTGCCAGCGTACTTTTTGAAATACGGTAACAGCATGTCGAAGAAATGTAATCTCTGCTTCCTCACTTTTAATACATACAACAGTGTGTGTTTTTCAGGCCAGCAGAAGCAAACAAAAGTGAGCGACATCATGACAGACAGCTGGTGCAACAAGTATTACTTGTTGATCAAGTTTACACACAAAGGCATAGTGCCAAAGCTACAAACGGTATGCCAAAGTCAAATGTTGGTTTCACTGTTGACCTTTCTGAGTCCTGAATCAGTTCAAACACAAACACACCCTACTACACATATTACAGTTGAGCTTGACTGCTGTTTAGGGTTTGTTGATAGCGAATGTGACACCCCCTTTGTACTGCTGACAAAGGCCTCATCTGAGTATTTTATTTATTGCACTTAACTGTGTGACACACTCCTCTTTGCAGCAGGAATGAATACTGTCTGAATTCATTTTTATTCAGTGAAACTGCAAAATGACTTTTTTTTATTGTGTTATTTCTGCCAGTGGCCAATGACAAACACTGTAAGTGGATTGTAAACTGCAAAAAAAGGTGCATACCTTTAGAGTTAACACATTTAGGAACACATTTACAATAAAACAGTAAGGACCTATGTATTTTCACATGCTATGTTTCTCCTTTGGAAAGTACATTTTTAAATAATAAAATACATAAATTCTGAAAAATTAGTTTTGTTTTTTGTGTTGATGATAGGCAACGTTATGGATGACCGTACAGTTGAGCTGGGCCATATGGATGAAACCAAATATCACAATATCTTTGACCAAACACCTCTGTTGATATTGATGATACTGTAGGAATAACTATTGGTGCTTTCATACGATATTTACATGCAAGAAATGTGTGATAAACAGTTAATAGTGATGTGGAGATGATGGTCAAGCAGATAGAGGCAAATAATAGAACTGCTCCAAAAGTCCAATGAGTTCAGAAGATTGCCTTCCTTTACTGTAATGCAGTGTTTAACACACTTACACCATATCACAATACCATGATAAACAAAATCCCAAATGAGATCTAGTCTGATATCACAATATAAATGCAAAGCTTAACCTTACCTTACAGACTGAAAATCTAAAAATAGTGCATACAGTTTCTTATGAATACCAGTCCCCGCAACTACATCAGTTCTTGTCTATAGTGGGACTTTAATTAAAAGGTGTATGGGATGTCCACTCGGTACCACAGGCCTCAATTTCCCAAATCAAACGCTAGATGGCAGCATTGCCCCACTGTAATGAGTAAAGTCACAGGAGCCTACTGCTTATTTTACAAGAGACTGGGAAAGACACTTATTGTCAGTATTTTATGTGAATGTTGGCATCTAAAAAGCTGGTAAGAATGGAGAGAAGGGAACGCTCTGACAACATATTAACCTGGGACTTAAACTCTCAACTCTCTCCCATGGTTTAGCGGCATTTGAGAGGGAACTTGGCCTATCGATTGGCCTTGTCCAGTTAGTTTCATTACACTGGCTGCTGCTGTCTCAGGAGTTATTGACCTGCCCGGAGAAGCCTGAGAAAGGCCTGACCCACCAAATTGTCTCCTGCTTTCCTTTTCTCAAAGCAAGCAGTGGACTAAATCAGTTTCCTCTAGCTCCAGGGTGGTACACTTTGCGCAAAAGTCCATGTCCAATACTTGAAAGACCTCCATGTGCAATACTTTGACAAATCACTTCAACCGGCCACTCACAAGATTCACTAACCGAACACAGACTATTTTCAACCTCCCTTATGATAAAGAGGGAGATCACCACTGAGCCAGTTTTTTCTTCTACATATGGATGAGGCAACAAACTCAAGGAGTTACAGCTCATCTACTGACAGGCATTTAGATTCTTTAAAAAACATATATAACAGAGATAGATGATAGGGAGAGATACAGCAACATGAATCCCACCTGAACTCAGTTTTCCATCCTCTACTTTACATAGGAAACTGTACCCATGTTTATTATTTTTGATCTGAAATTTTAAAGATCCGTTGAAACCTATGGTCTCTTGCCAGGATCTAGCTGATCTACACAATATAAAGTCGGGGCCTTAAAAAATAGAAGACAGATGAATTCAGTACTTTCCTGGAAACAAAATTGCTCAAGTCCACAGTTTACCTTTTCTTTGCTGCTGTAATGCAGCATTTAAATATATATTTTCAATATGAGTAGAGACCACAGACTCAGTGAAAATTCAGAATTCACGTTTTCTACATCAAAACTAATCCTTACACCTGTGCACCTAAAAGGAAACCTTAAACATTCAAGAACAAACAATTACAATTTCATTTCCAATTTGTCAGAACACACAGTTCTCATTTACATGAGCCTGTTTTCACAGCATCAACACTTTGAAAACATTCTCTGCAAACATCATTGGTGCCTCTTAAGCCCAGGTCATGTGAAAAATATTAGCTTCTGAGCGTGCAGGCGTTTTCTTGCAGTGTGTTTGTGCGCGACCAGAAACATATAGGTCTCTTTAAGAAGAGAGCTTGTGCATCTGCTGATCTGTGTCAGCAGGCCAGTCGCCGCCCTGCCTGCACATCCTGCACCGCCGCGGGGAAACACACACTTCACTGTGTTGCTGTTGTGATGCGTCTGAATGAATGGAGCGGACAGCGCGCTGTTCCCGTTGGTGGATATTTAAGAAAATTAATAAGCATTTAGACGGCCGCTGTTTACTTGAGTTTGAGTGCCCATTGTAGGATGCAGCCCACGCCGGGCCGGGCTCTGCAGGTGTAGGGAGGTGAGGCTGAAGGACTCCGCAGGCTGCCGGGGAGCTGCCAGGCGCCTGGAAACGCGGCCACGCTCTATCGCCCCATCAAACCATACATTTTTTATACAGTCATGACATTTTCTGCTGTTTGGGAATGGATCGCTGTCTCCGTTACAGCCGTGTACTTTTAGCCAAGCGTTTTCCCACATAGCTGGTGTGTGTCTGTGTGTGTTTCGGTGTGCGTGTGTGCGTGTGTGTGTGTGGCGACTGGAGGGAGCAGCCGCTGCGGGGATCAGGTAAGTAAACCCCCCTCACACAGCTCTCATTATAAGGCGCTGTAATCGTCATTCTCATGCTGTAGGATTAATGATGCCTCACTGAATTTGATGTATGGAACTTGGCCTCATACTTTGTCCTGGAAAAGAAACCTATCGTGTGTTTTTCACCTGAGATAATGCCCTCCCCCTCCCCCGGTGTGCCACAGTAGCAGTGTCTCCTATGCAAACACATTGGAGTGTGACTATCTCCCTTCAGTAGGTCCATAAGGCAGGGTTATGCAAACTTTTCCATGTTCTGGACCTCCAGTTTGACTTTCAGTAAGCACTGGATCACCATTTGAAGTAATCATGCATGCACGATGATATGTTAATTAATTATTTAGTTGTTTTGATGGCATACTTGAACAGTCCCATAGGCCTCTTAAAACATCATGTTGAAATAATCACACATACATTTCTTTCTGCCGCGTTTCTTGAGTTATATTGAAATTAAACTATTAATCATTTTGCTGAGGGCTTCCCTGGAGGCCCCTCAAGGGTCCCTGAGGGTGCCTGACTCCCACTTTGAAATCCACTGCCCTAATGGACCGTTTGGTGTGTAATTCACTTATGTGCAGTAGACGCCAGAGCCAACCATGTCATCAGTCGTGGTGTCCGAGGTGAATGAGCTGACAGACCTGACAGACCTGCCCATGGACAGCTGGATGGCTCATCTGCCCTGTGCATTGTGGGACATCCCCTTATGCAATTTGGCCATCCCAGGTAGGCAAAACAGTTTGTGACAGCAGCAAAAGTTGGGTGACAGTATGTCAGACGGGCATTTTTTGATTCCTGTATACAGTGTTTGTGGCTTCATCTTGGCACAGAGCCCACTACAAACAATTTGATACCTTAAGCCCTCCACGCACAGATTGTTTATACAACTATCCTAGCTACTATTACACACACACAGTCACACTCTTTTGCATTGTAGTCACATGTTTAATGGTGACACTGTCTCTTTCCCTAGGAAGCCACAATGCAATAACGTACTGTCTGGATATGAATGACAGGTCCCCTGTTGACCTTACTCAGCCAGACATGCTTCAGAAGTTGGACAAATACATGAAGCCCCTGATCCGTCCATTTGTTTACAAGTGGGCAGTAACACAGGTAATGTATAAGAGAAACTGTGCACTAGTGTTAGGGTCAGGTTCATTACAACCCTGTAAGGGCTGCCTCATGGCATAAGTTGTCCATCCTGTGCAGGAGTCCACAATAAAGCAGCAGCTGGACTGTGGGGTCAGATACTGCGACCTGAGGATTGCACACAGACCCAACGACAGCTCCACTGATCTGTACTTCTACCATGGTGTTTACACCACCGTCACCGTGGAGGTACAGTGGTAACAACACGTCCACAAGATGCTGCCACTCTGACAGCAACTCACCTGTAAAGGCATATTCACAATTGAACCTTAACAATAGGGTTAATTATAATCTATCATGATGCGTTGTTGCACGCACATTCACACCACAGATATGTGTGATCATTTTCTCAGCAAACGTGGCATCACTACAGTGAGCTGCTTCTGTCCACCTTTGTCTTCCAACTTTAATTTGATGAAAACATTTTACATTTATTATCCGCAAAACAAGCAAACGTAAAACAAAACAAAACAAAACAAAAAAACTTCTGGCATTGAACCAGCAATAGGATTATAGTTATCATTTTGGATCTTTTCAATAATTGTGCCATACCCCTGTATATATATGATGTATATAGGTATACTTAATATAACATATTTTTACATAACACACATTTTTCTTTTTACGAACTTTTAGTGCACATATTTTCAGATTTCTTATTTCTTTTTCTATTTTTAATCATTTCACTTATGCTTATATACTTTTCTTGGGAATCTGAACAACTGCAACTGACCCAAATTCCCCTTGGGGATCAATTAAGTATTCCTGATTCTGAATCTGTTTAAATGTTTATCACTGTAGCGGAAAGAGAGGCATCCTATTTATTAAAGATAATAAATGTTTTTACTGTTACAGTCATCTTTGTAGTTCCTTTAGCACTGTCCCAAGTTGTTCAAGCAGCTGGAAGATAAGAGGAAATAAATTTGGCTCATGTAATTAAAGGTAGAGTCTTGTTGTAGATTTGTGACTCAGATGTGTTTTCCTGATAGACTGTCCTGATGGAGATAGGAGAGTGGCTGGACGCTCATCCCAGAGAAGTGGTCATCCTCTCTTTCAGCCACTTCCTCGGCCTGAGCCCGGAGCTCCACATGCTGCTGCTCACAACCATAAGGAACGTGTTCACCTCGAAGCTCTGTCCCAAAACGGTACAGTTTCTGTTTTATATCATCACTTGGCCGGCCCAAAGGCTGACAGGTAATGAAACTAACCATCCCGTCATTCTGTTGATTTCAGGAAGCGATAACCCTTCGGAACTTGTGGGCTTTAGGCTACCAGGTGATTGTGTCCTACGAACATCACATTGTTAACTATCACAGCGACCTGTGGCCACATATTCCTTACTGGTGGGCTAACAAATGCAAAGCAGAGGCTCTGATTGAGGAGTTTGAACACAGGAAACAACATGGCCGGCCAGGTAATTTACCAGTGACTTGAGTGTCAAACATGCACACTCGAGTACAACATTTGTGATTCTTACTTTCATTTATATTTCAGTAATGGCTGATTTTTGCTCATTTTTAATTGATTTTCATTGAAAACATCCCAGTTATAAATTTTCTAAGTTGTTGTGTGTCTTCTGTTTTGCAGGAGGTTTATTTGTTACCGGAATTAATCTGACCGAGGACCTAAAATATATCTGCTCCCACCCAACAGAGTCCCTGAAGGACTTGGTGATGTCCACATATCCGACCCTGTTGAGCTGGGTGAGGGAGCAGACCCCCGGCTCCAGAGTCGGCTCGCTCAATATAATTGCTGGGGACTTTATCACAGAGAGCCAGTTTGTACCAACTGTGGTTGCACTGAATGAGAAATTACTGAAATGGTCCTCGTGAGTTTTGCAATAGAAACTTTTACTAATATGCATTGTTCTACAGAAAAATGTGAATAGCAGCATGAAATACACTTGTGCTTGTTTTGTTGAGGGACGGTAAAGTACTCAAGTTACTTGAAATAATTTAAGATATAAATGCACTTATTTGAGACAGTGAAATGTATATTTCCGTCTTGAAGCTGCTTGAAAACAAACGTTATCTTGACCTGCACTTGTTTTTTGTATTTGTTTACATCATCCTACTCTTTATGCAAAGTACTGTATCTGTTTTCACGAGTCGGCAAGGTGGGCAGTTTTATGATGTTACTGTGACCTAAGCAATAATGATGATATGACTAATCTCACCTTAACTTTGGCATTTAGATGTGCAAGCACAAAAAATATTACACAGAGCACATGAGACAAAACTTTTCTAAATGGTTAGCAAGCAAGCAAGTATGGTTCGCAAGTTTAAAAAGTAGCCTAATAGTACTCCCTAAATACAGCACTATATCCAGCCATGTATTATGCATTTATCCATAGAGAATGTTTCCCCGGCATAGGAAGAAACTAGATATATATTAAGTGCATGGATACCCTCTCAGCATGAACCCAGGCTTGACTGTTCCACATCTGAAATTGACTTTGCTGTAGCCAACAACGTAGGCCTTCATTTGAAATAAATGCCGCACCTCTGTGCCTGTGGAGATCAGCTTTTTCAATAAACAAATGCATTTTTAAGCAAATAAATGTATTCTTGCTTTATTCCTTGGCCATTCAGAGGTACAAATTAAGGTTAAGAATTCTCCTCCTAATTAGCACCAAGCCAAACAAAGCAATGGTGCTGTTCATCAGGAAGTAAAACAGTGTGCTGATAGCGTGCTCAGTGTTGGGAAAGCTGCTTTGAAAGGGCGGTTTTGCAAGCCACTAATTACATCACACTGAACATAGTTGAACAACTGCAAAGCTATTCTCAGGACAGATACAGTTTGGTTATCTAAAGCCACTTAGAAAAAGTAGTTTAAACTACTTTGTGAAAATGATCAAAAGATATAATACAAAATTCTACCACAATATTATCCAAAATTAAGTCACACTCAAGCAAAAAAAAAAAAAAAAAGAGGCATTATTGAGTTTACTGCAAAAAGTGCTGGTAGGTTTATTCAGTTAGTTTAATAAAAGCACACAACTTCTCTTAATATTCACTAACAGACAGCAATTATCTCTTCATATGGACAATTGAAATCTCATACCTTCCAGTTAAATGCTACAAACTCGACACATCAAATACTAGAACTAGAAAAATCTGTATTTTGTAACATCTGACGTGAACAATTTTCACAACTAAAAGTCAAGACAAAAATATCAATTTGCACATTTTATGCCCCACAAATGTGAAAAAGTGGCAAAAGGTGGTTCAACCACTTGATTAACTATGTAAATATGAATTTAGTTGAACAACCGGTGCTGCATAATATAGTCAAACGACTGGTTTAATAACATGTAGTGGAACTACTCCCTCACACAGTACGACTGTATGCTTACATGTGCTGGAGTGCAGTCATTTCTATGATTTCTTCAGCCCCTAACAAAAGTATTTTTATTCCCAAGAAGTTATGTTTAATAGTATTTCTGGCTATTTTCTACAGTAGCAGAAACAAAGCTGTCCCCTGATGTGTTGCTACTTTATTAACTTTAATGTCGACTGCCACACAGTCAGAGTCTGCTGTTTGTTTTGTGGGTCTGAGTGACTTCTGCTTTCAATTCAATTCTTCATCAATGGACCTATTGTTTCAGAGCTGTTTCACAGGGCACATTTTTAATTTGGACGTCCGTGGTCAACATATGTCAGTTTATCCTGAGGCCAAAATATTACATGGTCTTGTGATACTCAACGATATTCATAAATGAAGTGACAGTGAAGTGTCTAACTCTTTTGACATATGTACACATTTATATTGCCTGAAAAATAACCACAAATATCACTCAGTCAAGAAAACTGTACTGAAAATATACCAAATAACTGTTTATTAATGCAAACAGACTCTACCAGTTCCACAAAACAAATGCTAAGTGTTAAATTAGAGAGGATAAACTTTGACCATAGACTATACAGTAAAATTTACTGAGACCCAAGCACAAAGTAATTTTTCCATTAACTGTCAGTGGAGCTGCTTCCAGCTCCACATCATGATGACACTGCATGAAGGCACTGTATGTGAACTCCTACACTGATCCTGATATTATCACTTCAGGCCTATATCTGGACAGAGTCATTTTTAAGGGTGTTTCGGCGCTTGGTTTCTTATTTTATTTTATTTTATTTAAAGCTGTGAAAACACCTCAGAGTTGCCTGAGTCACCACTTGACAAACATGCTGGGTGTTTTGAGTGATCGTGCAGAGAGGTTCCCTGAAACATGCCAGCTAGTTTCTAACTGACTCCAACCAGCTCCAGCCTGTGGATAAGGACCATCCCCTCTCTCTCCCCCCTGTCAGCAGTGTGCTTCTTGACCCTGCTTTCCCATCCTATCACCCAGGCTTATCAGGACGGTAGAAGTGCCTTCACAACACAAACAGGTCTGATAAAATCAACCATACAGTGTCTAGTCTGTGGTAGGAGGAGTCAGCTCAGCACATCATGGCTTTGTAACACACCATGGTGCATACAGTGTCTGACTGGGGCTGTACATGTGTTGTCCAGTCTAACATGCCTGTAGCCTACACGGTCAAGTGTTGATAGATCTGAGACAAACCCTGAGTTTCAATTAAGCTACACTCTTAGAATAAGATACACTGAAAAAACAGACACTAGGCACTGCTGTGCATAGTGTATCTGACACAAAATAGGAAAACACCCTTTGCAAATGCTTTTCCTAGCACAATGCTTGTATACCGATCCTGCCATAGCTCCGAGTGTAAAATGAAAACCATACCGCGTATCGCATTAAAAAGAAGAAGAAAAGGTCCACAAGTGCAACCCTAGTTTTGGTCACCATCTGCACCCTCTTCCGGCTCTGTCGTCTACCTTCTCCTATGACAATGGGAAGTCGCCTGGCTGGTCGGACCAGGAAATTCAAACACGTCTCGTCTCTCAGCTGTTTGGAGTCGATGATTAAAAGACTCACACGAAGGAGCTGATGTGCTATCGATCATATGATGACTGACCGGGCGGAAAGCCCTGCGCTGCTCTGTGTCCCGTTTAGTGTCCGTGAGGCCGGGGCAGCTGCAGGTCTGTGGACGGGACGTCCGACATGGATCACAGGAGCCGAAACTACGAGGACTGGATGTCAAGTTTACCTGAGGAGCTGTGGGACATTCCCCTAACACATCTCTCCATACCCGGTAACACGGACCGAAGACTTTTGCTGTCTTTGTTTTACACCTTCGTTCGCCATAGCTTCCCTAACTAATCCTGCAATAAACCTTAAAACTACATTATACAAATATCACAGCATCAACTAGATCAGGTAACATACTGCAGCAATGTTACAGGGATACTGTAGAACAGTAAAGGCACAACACGTTCCTTATGGTTGTGAGTAGCAGCATGTGGAGCTCCGGGCTCAGGCCGAGGAAGTGGCTCAAAGAGGGGATGAGCACTTCTCTGGGATGAGCGTCCAGCCACTCTCCTACAATGATTAAAGGCCATACAAACTCATTTGGCTACTCATTTGGCTCAAGGAATAGGAATATAGACATATAGGACATATATACCGACTTTTAATTTAAGTATGTATTTATTTTAAATGAAGTAAATTTATGAGATGAATCCAAGTCTTCTTGCTGATTGATTTTCCTTATTAAATCTATGCCAATCTAAAGGATGAGATGGGGCACATGAGTATGTCGATGTGCCACTCAGTGTCAATAAGATAGCCCTGATATTTTGTATATTTAGTGTGTTCATGTGTTGCAATGTGCATTTAACTAAGTCACATTGTGTAAAAGGCAGCCTATAGAATACCTTAATGACTTTTTAAGGTTGCCTAATTATGATTATCTGTATTTCTGGTAAGACAGGTAGGTCAGTAGGTCAGTAAGCAGCCTAAAGTAAGTGAATAATTAAATTCTCTGCAATATGCAGACATTAACATCACAGCATGAATCTAATGGAGTCTAATTAAAGCTGTTCACACAGGGAGCCATGATGCCATGAGCTACTGTTTGGATATAAACTCCCCGCTGGTCCGGTCTGAGTCAGACACGTTCAGGCTCCTGGATGGACTTTTCTACTGCTTCACCAGACCTGCAATTTTTAAATGGGCCACCACACAGGTACGGCATGTGGGGAAACAACTGACAGGTAGCTTTATTATGAAATAATCCTGGCTATTTAAAGAGGTAATCCTCAATGTTCTTGTTTTTGGATTTTTGGTGAGATCTTTGATGATAAGCCGTCATCACACTGAGATGTGTTTGCACGTCACTTCCCAGAAATTACTTTGGCAAGCAAACTTTACGTTCAACCTGTATCCAACCTCTCTACCTGTAATTTCTTTGTGCTTCTGCTCTTCCTGATAACCAGTTGTCACCACATACTCTGTAAAGTCCCTGATAATTTCCCTGATAATAATTTGCCCCATGTGCCTCCTAATTTCAGTGTCAGCACTTAAGACATTAAATTTGCCCATCACAGTGGTAGCAGCTGACTTACCTAAATACATGAATTTCTTTTTAACATACAAGGGTAAATAAACTTGATTTAGACTATTTTCACAGCATTTTAAAACTCAAATTTGTACCTCTGCTAGATACCGCTAGATAGCAGTATCTGATGTTGCTTAAGGCATGGTGAGTGGTCATTTCAGCACAGGAGCACCACGTCAGCCTGATTAGTGTCCTAACAGAAGAAGATAACTGAGGCCAAGTCTTGGTCACCTCTGCGTTTAAAGTGCCACTTTTCCAATCTGGTGATAGCCGTTCATACAATACACCTGGTAGTTTTACTGTGATGTTTGCACTGTGTCTGTCCAGAATTTATTCTTCATAAATGTATCACAAATCTCTCCTGTGCTTTCAGGATAAAAGTATTGTGGAACAACTTTCCATGGGAATCCGGTTCTTCGATCTCCGCATTGCACATAAGCCCAACGACTCATCCAACTATCTGTATTTTACACATGTAATATACACACATTTAACAGTTTTGGTGAGTAAAATGTCAGTTTCTTATTTTTACTTTTCATTTGGGCTTAATTTACATAAAGTGCACATGCATTATTGTTAAAATTCCCTGAAAAAAGTCCCTCCTTTTCAGGAAACACTTGTGTCTGTTGCTACATGGCTGGACTCTCACCCAAAGGAGATTGTTATCCTAGCCTGCAGTCACTTTGAGGGACTGAGCAACAGTCTCCATGAATCTTTCATTCTGTCCCTGAAGAAGCTATTTGGTTCAAAACTCTGTCCCCGGAAGGTTAGTGTTGTCTCTGCACAGCTGTTACGGCTAAATTCTTCCTCCTCTGCTTCCATTTACACCCAGAGGTGTTGACTTTATTTAAATGACACTATGTCAGTAAATGATATGCCTAACAAAATTCCACCTGCCTCTAACAGAAATCAGTCCTGACCTTGCGGAGTCTGTGGGCGTCTGGGCACCAAGTCCTGCTGTCCTATGACGACCAAGCTGCAGCAAGACATCAGGAGCTGTGGCCAGCCATCCCGTACTGGTGGGCAAACCAGCCCACAGCACAAGGAGTGATCAGTTACCTGGAATGGCAAAAAGAAATGGGGCGTCCAGGTGAGATTCGGTTACAATTTGGCCTGATGTCTCTTATATTTTCGCATAAAGGTGACACTCTTTGGCAGACTGACTAACAAAGAGTGGCAAGAGTTGAAAACGTTTAGGCGAACAGCTACCAGATAGTGTCTGTGTGATTTGGCAAGGTTTCCAGTCTGAATCTCCCCTGTGGCACCCCAGTGCAACAGAACCAGATGGGTGTTCTTTTGTGGAGCTCAAACTATCAAAAATATAAATGTGAAAAAGTCAGTAGCAACAGTTTTCTTTCCAAAAACAATGACATGAAATCCTGACATAATCCACAGCCCGTAGGGGCCAAGAGTTTTGTTGGGAACTTTTTCCTGCCAAAGAACACCAGCAAATGGTATCAATCTGCTCTCATTCATTTCCAAGCCGCTTATTCTAATTCAGGTCTCGAGTTGCCAGAGCCTATCCCATCGCTCTCTAGGCAGAAGGCGGGAAACACCCTGGATAGGTCACCAGTCCATCGCTGCATGGACCGGCGATGGACTGTAGAATGCCCTCAACCAGTATGAATTGGAAGCAGAGAGATACATTTAGCTGGTGTTCTTTGGCAGAAAAATACCTCTGAATGAAATCACTGAGGGGGTGTGGATTGTGCAGCGTATCCATGTCATTATTTTTGGAAAGAGCCGTCCTTGCTGAGTTTTCCCATGTGTAAAGGTTTGACAGGTAGAGCTCCACAAGCAAATATCCATTTAGCTCCATTGTATCAGGGTGCCAGCAAACAGGGAAGAGTTCTGCCGGAAACCTCACCAAATCACAGACATTATCTGGACGGACAGATTGAATCAGGGGTACGCAGGAAAATATGTGCATATATTCTGTATTTTGGGTGAACTGTTCCTTTAAAATCCCAGCTGACTGAATGTATGAGCAGCCACTGGTAAGAACTGCTAAGATCAGTGAGGACAGGCTGACCTGAGATACATCTTGGAGATTATATTTCCAAATACAAAGAAGGATTCAGGAGTCACTGTTTTTTCTGATATGATCACTTACATTTCTGATAGCAGCAGTAACAATATGTTTTTGTGATCTTATTCCTTCTCATCTGCCATTTTGTCCAGAGGGCTTTTTTGTCTCTGGCCTGAACCTGACAGCAGAGAGATACTATATCGCCATGCACCTGAAGCAATCCCTGCGCACACTGACGCTGAGTAACTGGGAGTGTTTGCAGAAATGGCTGGAGAACCAGAAACCTGGGCCAGAGTCCAACAGCCTCAACATCATTGCAGGAGATTTTGTGGGACCCGTCCCGTTCTGCCCACTGGTCATCGAACTGAACAAAAAACTCCTAAAGAAAACTCCCAAATAGAAATGCAAACACTATTCGCTGGAATATTGGGAATTTTATGTCCTATAAGCAAATTCAAAAATAACCAGTGTATACCTCATCACTTATTTTCTGTATCTTTATAATGAAAAGCAATAGTGTCATCTACATTCAGCTTTTAATGAGGGAAACATGTACTTAGAGAAATGTTTGGAATAATTGCCTTTGTACCGATGAGTTTTTATACCTCTTACATCAGGTAAAAATGTTTTCTCACCAGCATGTGAACTGCATAGTTAATTACAATATATATTGTATAAATACACTTTTTATTGATTCTTTACAAGAATGTACATCAATGACATGTCATGATTGTTAACAAAAGTTTCAAATACACACACAGAGTTTTGTTTGATGATTTCTGTTTATCAGTAACCAAGTCAATAACATGGGAGGTGAATTTTAGCTTTATGCAGTGCCAGAGGAAAACAGTTGCAATATCCAGCCTCTGGGCCCTGTAACTTACTACCTGGTTTATCGCTATCTGCCTGTGAACAGTTTCTTGTAGCGTCCATAAGCAGCGGCGCTGATGATCACCTTGACAACCGCTGAGCCTTCATCTGCAATCACATGCACGTCCTGAACCGTGGCCTCCTTGTACAGCCAACTGTGGATGCGGGAACACACACACAAACACACACACTCACTTATAATGCTTTGTTGTTCATAACATAATACTGTGATACTTTTGATCAGGTATCTAATCTCACCTTAACTGGGAGGTGCTGAGGTTCACCTTGAGGTCTAAAATGTGTTTTCCGGTCGACTTTACAATCTCCTCTTCAACTTGCCTGCTCAGTTCATCGAGGCCCTGCTCTTTCAAGGCAGATATGGGCAGTGTGTTGGGCTCTGAAGACTGATAGCTTAGAGACAGAAAAAGCATGTTATTCTTTGACAAATCTGCTCATCTCAAGACACAAAGAGAGAACTGGCTCCTCTAATGACATTCTTCTTATTGCTCATATATCAATGATTAGGGGTGTAACAATCCATCAGTCTGGATCAGTATATCAATATTGCTCTTACTTGTCAATTAAGTCAACTTTATTGTGGACTTCTATCATGGAGCTCATGAGTCTGTCAGGGATCTGCAGGTTCTTGAGGACATTCAGCACATTCACTTTCTGATTCACCGTCTCTGGGTGACTGATGTCCCTGACGTGAATTATCAGGTCCTGGAAATAAAGGAAAGAGAAGCCCTGGGTCATGATATCCTTCTTTCAAGAGAAAAAAAACAGAAATTACACAACAGCGGAAGATGAATTATGAGCTCACACCTGTATGCTGAAGGTTTCTGTGTGAACTGCAAAAGGACTTATGAAACAGTAACACGTATCAAGTACAAACCGAGTGTTTAACATCTTCCAGCGTGGCAGAGAAGGAGTCGATGAGCTTGTGAGGCAGCTGGGACAGGAAGCCGATGGTGTCCACATACAGTACAGTCATACGACTGGGCAACTGGCCAGCATGCACAGTGACGTCCAGGGTGGCAAAAAGCTGGTTTCGGGGTTGCAGGCCACTATCGCCAGTCAGTGCTTTGATGAGAGTCGTCTTTCCTGCACACAAGACGGGCAAGTAAGAGTGTATTTTATGTCATCAAGGTGGAGACTGACACAATATCACTGGGGGTGTAACGATCCAATAAATCCACCGATGGGTTTGTATTACAGTTTTTGTGTCATGATTTCGGTTTGGTTTCTTTTGTACATCAGGGAGAGAAAAACACTACCATTCCAATGTCTTCTGTATTTTGTCTTTTGTGCTAAAATGCCAATTTTCATTCAGAGACTTGGGATAACAATATGAAATCAACAAATATTCTTTCAAAGTCAAAATTCTTCTTAGATTTTTTAAAACAAACACAAAAATACTTAGTACGATCATTAGTTCATCAGCTCGGTGTGTTTATACATGGCTCTCGTTCAGTGGATGTGTGTGTGTAACACTGCACTTTGTAGGGTCTGTTGTGTACTAAACAGTTTGTTTTGTTTTCGGTTTGGTTTTACACCCGTTAGTATCACATAATAAAGTCAGATTCCAGTCTCTCACCACAGTTGGTGTAGCCCATAACGGAGATGATGGGGAAGTCTTTGTGTTTACGCTGCGACCGCAGCAGGTGCCTCTTCTTCCGAAGCCGCTCGAGTGCAAAGCGAATCTTCGTCTCCCTCTCCTTCAACAGCCTCTGCTGGACCTCTGTAAACGTCTCACCTGAGGAATAATCACAGAGCTCAGGTTTCTCTGTGGCTGGGCAGCTCGATATCTGTCAAATATTGTAGGTACATAATGATTAACCATTTAAACAGAAGGAATTACCTGAACCTCCGATGTATCTTGCACCTCCACCCTGCTGATCTAAGTTTGACAATTCATTTCTCAGACGAGACCTGACAACAACATTATTGTTGTTCAGTTAGAATGCAGTACGGTATTAGCTCAACAAACTTTAAAAGCTCAGTCAGTCCTCATGAACAAACAGCAGGATATTCTATGATTGAAATTAGGGCTGGGTGATTTATTAAGATTAGCTTATATCAATATCACACAAATATAAAGTTTCAATAGTGGTTCCTACAATATCATCACAATATTGATATTAATGCCCTTGGACTAAGATATTGTAATATTTGATTTAGTCTGTATCACCCAGCCCTAACTTAAAGTGCAAAAAATGTTAACAATGAATTGACAAAATCACCTTAGCAAGGGGATCTCTGCCAGAGAGATCTGTAACTTGGCCTCCTTGGTTCTGGCATTGCAGCGGAAGATGTGAAGGACGACCGAGTACCTGTCAAGGACTTTCACCCCCCAGGCTTCCTCCAGCTCCCTCTATATGGAAGGATAACCATCAAAATGGGCCTTTCTAACACAGACTGTAGTGACTGTGAGATCGCTGGCTCACCTCAGACAAGGCAGACAGACGCTCAACATTGACAAACACAGCGGTGATTCCAGGTGTTTGTTTAATTTTCTCTGGGGGAGGGAGGAGTACACAAGGATTTACATTTACATTAAAACATGCACACAGACTGAAAAGAAGGCAGTGACAGTGGATAATCTCTTTGAGGAAAAATGCAGACCTGTAAGATGGAGGAAATTCCCCTTGCCGAATATCTTCTTCTTCTCTGGTGTCTTGGTGGAGAGGATGAGCTTGTCCACTACTGTCCAGTTGTCTAAGGTGTTAACCAGCCCCACTGCCTCAGCCATCATCAGCTCAGCTGCAACACAAACCTCAGGTCAGTGTGTACGAGGGTGCCACACAACCTCTGTGACCACGCACACACACTCGTGTCTGTGTGTTTACCTGTGGTCAGATGCTGCTTCCTCCTTCCCCACTTCACATCAGGGTGAACAATGAAGATCCTCTGCTGTCCATCTCCAACGCCTGCAGGAACCTGCTGCTGGAACAACTCCTCCACCTCCCTGTCATCAATAAAATCTTCACCCTCATCCTCAACATCATCCTCTGTGAGTCCAGTGAGACGCCCAGAGCTGGGGTCATCATCTCTGCTCTGGAGGCTGTGTGTGGAGCGGGTAAAGCCTCTCGACTGACAGGGGAAAACACTTTTCCACCGGTGCTGAGACATCAAACCGGCATGATGAGATGTGTTGATGCTTCCGCAGGTAGCTGCCCTGTGCCAGCTCCGCGTGCAGGCATGCAGGAGGCGTGGCAGCCATAAATCAAGCCTCCTCAGTGCTGTCATGTCGCCTCCGGGTCAAAGGCACCGAGCTACATGCAACATGACCTCGCACTGATCCCTGATGAAAGGCTATTTTATCAACTTGGTGTACATAAATAAGTGGGGGCGAGTCACCTCCTCTGTTTATCAGCCCGTGGTCGCCTCACCTCATGGTCACAGTTTGTTGTTGGTGTCTCCTCCTAATTCTACTAGTCTAACCGACCAAAAACCGACAAAAAAAGCTACATACTGCCACCTACCGTGCCGGAGTGTGTCAAGTCGTGGCGTTAAATCCTCTTTTTCACTGTAAACATACAAATATATAATGTTAAACTATATATAAACCTGTTTCTGAGGGGAGAAAACTATTGAAAATCCTCACTGTTGATTTCTGGGTCTGAAATGCATGTGGCTGCTGTTGCCCTCTTTCAAGACTACCTACGTCACTTCCGTTGTCAGGGAGGTCCAGGCTCTCTCAAACTCAAAGTTTCAACTCGCCTCCTGGTGGACTTTCCAGGTCATAGCAATCTATATTGCTGTGAATATACAGCATGTAGCGTTGTACAGCAAAGTACAGTAATACTATAGAGGAGCAATAGCGTTAGTATTGTACAGTATAGCACAGCACAGTACAATACAGCATAATACTGTATTCCAGAGGGTTATTAATGATCAAAGCACATACAAATTGTACATCACAAAAAATGATAATGACAACTTTACCAAGAATATACTAAAATACATCCATTTTTTCTGTCTTACATCGTTTTTTGTTTGTTTGTTTGTTTGTTTAATCAAATTTCAGTTTTAATGTTGGTATTGGTTGGTAGTGTCCTTTCTAGCTATATTTTCCCACAATGCCGACTTGTCAGAAAGGCTTATACCTGAAAATGAAAATGTCAAAGTTTCATTTTTAATTTCATTTTTGAGTGTGACTCTGAGGCAGTAGCAGTGGCAGCCTACAGCTGTTGACCTGCTGCCGGGTGTCACTGAACGTGTGTGGGTGTGTAGCCTATTTAAAAAAAAAAAAAAAGTTTTTGAAAAAGCAGTCAGACTGGTCAGACCAATCTCTCCACAATGGTTGTGGAAGTGTTATGTTAATGCGGACTGAGCAGGTATGCTGGTTAATTTGTTTAGAGTGTGCTTCCATTTTTGTCCCTAACAATCGTCGGCATCATTGCCTCAGCAGCATATCAGGTATGGCACGACAGGCCCCGACATGACTGACTGTGAATTCCTTGGTGTTACAGAGTGGTGGTGGTGAGTGTGAGTGTGCGTCATGAACAAGACTAATTATGATATGGTAAAGCGAACGGGCTGAGGACAAGGAGGCAGACTGGGCAATCTTAAAAAACTGGCAAATACCAATAATGCGGCTGTATTGGTTTTCCAGAGCGAGTTCTGTTGTAGTTTTGAGCTGTTTTCACCTCTTGTGTGCGCAAACGTGCGCTCACTGGGCCATGCCGGCTCTGTGGCGCACAGGGCTCCTGCTCAGCTTCATCACCTCCAGCTCATGTCTGGGTAAGCTCTGTTGTCTTGTTTGTCAGTGGCTCACTAAACTAATGATACTTGTAAAAAGTTGTTTTTTTCTTACACCCTGCCACAGTTTACCTGTATGGTTTCTTTTCTTGTCCAGGAAAGGAGTGCGTCCTTGGGATAGTTGGACGTCCAGTTTCACTGTCCTGCATAACTGATGCAGTAAAACTGAATTTTTCCATTGAGTGGAAGAGACACGATGAGATGGTGTTGAGATCAGTGTGGGAGCAGATGGAACTTGTGACGATGTGGAATGTTTTTACAAACAGCAGCACGACTGTGTCCACTGACGCTGGAAACCTCTCTCTGGAGTTGTCCTCAGTCAATCCCAAAGATGACAAAACATATTACAGTCTGTTTATCACTGTGGATGATCAGGACACTCCGCTGTGCACCATCTGCTTCAGGAGAGCAGGTCAGTGACAAATACATGAAACTTAAAGGAACTTAAAATGAACCAATTAAGCAGCATTTAAAGAGCAGCTTAGCCTGTCATCTGCTGGTGATCTAGTTGGGACATAAAATGAAAGAAAATGTCTGATGCGTGGAGGAGCAGGGTCATTTAAAGCTTTATAAACAAGTAAAAACTTTAAAATCAGTTGTAAATATGCATGATATTGAACTGGCCACCTGCCATTGGCTGATCTGTGGTGCCTGGTGATGTCACCACCTGTTTTTACTGTTGAGGGTGACATCACCGGGCACCACAGATCAGCCAGTGGCAGTTGGCAACTCAGTATCATGCGTTTTCCCATTAGATGAGATGCTTTACACAGGTTTGGCTGTTAAGTTTAGGTACAGGTACCCAATGTAGTTTTCCTTGTTACCACATTCATTTTTCTTTACCTACAAACATAAAGCCAGTTAATTTACTCATTTAGTATTATTCTTGAGTACTGTTCTCATCATTGACCAAGATTTGAGAGTTCCTAAAAGTCAATAACTGTAATAAAACAGAGCTTCAGAGGCTTCATCTTCTACAGTAGTAAACTGAACTCAGTTCCCTCTGTTGTGTTTCAGCCCGTTTCAGCTTCCCGGTGCTCCAAAGAGAGGACTCAGCAGACGGGGATGAGACCGTCTTCGTGTGTCACTCTAGCGGTGGCTTCCCTGAACCTGCGGTGTCGTGGCTCATCAACGAGGCTGAGCAGCCGCCCAATGGCTCGGTGCGGACCCTGGTGGCATTGCTCCCTGACTCCAAACTCTACAACATCACAAGCCTTCTGACCGTCAACATTTCACAAGACACCAGTGTGTCATGCATCATAGAAAACCAGCCCATGAATGAAACCTTAACATCGACGAGCGGTAAGTGCTCGCTGCTCAGCACGCACAACACTTTACATCACGGCTACAAGTGAAATATCTTGACTGATCTGCAGCCGTCTTTGTGTTCAGATGTCTTGCAGGTCAGCATGGTGGTGAGGCGAGCATCAGAGGCCATGTGGATCTTCAGCACGGCTCTGTGCGTGGTGGTGGGACTCATGGTGCTGGCAGGTCTGGCCTATCAGATCTATCTGGACAGAACGCAGAAGAAGCACTACCAGCCAGACAGAGGTAGGCATCTGTACTGATTAGCTCTGAACAATATGGCAAAGCAATGATACTGTAATTATTTTGACAGGTATTGTGATTGTGATGATTCACGAATATAGTGAGAATGATCACTTTTGCATCAAAATTTTCATTTTCACCAAAACCAGTAAAAATGGTAATGTGATTTCTGCTGGGCTCTGCAATAAACACGTTTTCTTATGTGTGAAGAATATAATTTTGTATGCCAGGCCATCTTCTGTTGTACTCAATTTATGATGTTTTTGTGTCACACAAGTTTGCAGCTCCTGCAATTTGGATATTGCCCCTGGCCATACTGTAATCTCAATAATATTTCTCACTCATTTTACTGGTAAAATGAAAAAAAAAGAAAAGAAAAAAAACCCCAATGTGGAGCAAGCCATTTCTCAACAAGAATATCTTTTCAAACAACATACATTTCTTTCATAAATTGTGTGCCTTAATCCACTCCACTATCAGGACACCCTTACAAGAGGGTATTTACAGGGACACACTACTAAATGATTAATAAAATGTTTCCTAGTTCCTGTAGATAAGTTAAAAAACAACAACACTGAGCTTATTATTGTGCAGCTGAAAAATAACAAGGGCAGTGTGTCCTGTCCTTAGGTTGTCCCTGCAAAATAGTCACTGACCATGTGAATGCCCTGGTTTATGAATACAGTTTTTGGGTTAGAAAATGAACAACACTTAGAACAGAGTCCCCCAGAAAATTAAATAATACATTAATACATAATCTTGATGTAACTGGAGTCAACAGGTCATATCTCATTTCCTGTTGATAAAGCTGCTCCAATCTGTGCATCTTAATAACATTTTAAAAATGTGATTCTAGAGATACACTCCTGATCAAAATCTTAAGAGCAGTTGAGAAATTGCAAGAATTTACATTTTGCACTGTTGTATCTTAAGAAGGTTCTAAGTAGAGCTTCAAAATGCAAAAAGAAGAAATGGGTGTGAGACAAAAAAAAAAAAAAGAATTGATTAAGCAATTTATTGCAAACAACCACTAAACTGAAAATGGCTATTCATCAGCTGATCAAAAGTTTAAGACCACAGCCTTCAAAAGCCCAAATCTTCACAAAAATGTGGATTCAGTGTCATTTTCTGTCAGGTATCCACACTGTCATGACCTCCTGATGGCAAAGGTGTTTGCACTGCCTTCATGCTACATGTTTGTTATTATGTGACCTTGTACAAGTTGGTGATATTCAGTCTTTTCACCTTGTGTGTTCATCAGGATACACGGGCACCGCTGTGGACACGGAGGAGACCGTGGTGATGAACTCAGAGCGAGTGCGCCGTGTTACAGAGACTGATGTTTGAAAATGACTGCTGATCAATACTTAACAACAGGTTTACAGCCTTAGATAATAGAGCACTGATTTGTAAATATTTGTACTTTGTGGCTACTCTATATTCTATATGGGTGACTGTACTTTTAGAAACCAGCTCAGAAGGTACAGAAGACGGCAGGGAACATAAAATTTAAAGTTTAATTTGTGCATCCTCACTTGGTTTCAGGCAGGTATTTTTCCACCTCCTTGCACAACATAGAAATTACTCATCTCTCTACTCCACTTCCTGAAACATTCCTGTATCATTACTGGACTCTCCTTTCCGTTCTTCTGACAGGGTGGAGTTGTTCTGTCTTAGGCACTAATAAAGACACAGAGCCCCGTTCCTGGGGATTTCATTTCTCTCTTTTTGTGAGGGATGTCTGCTTGGCAATATTGCCGGGATTTTTTTTTTTTTTTAATCATGACAGAAAATGTCACAATAAGAATCCAAATTATAAAGAAACTGTATGAAGCCACAACCAATAATGAGTTTTTCATATGAGTCAAGATCCAGCAAAATTAATGAAAGACAAAATAACAAAAACCAATTATTACGTCTTTTCCAAAGTGAATGTGATTCCACTAAAATAGTTTTTTTTAATGTTTGATATCATGGTTAACACATTACAAAAATAAACTCCATGTAACACAGTTTCACTCAGATCAAGGTGAGCGCCGTCAGGACGCTCAAATCACAGTCAATTAGTGAGGATCCCGACTGCATCTCGTTTCCACGGTTACAAGCCTTGGGCTTTGCGCTCGCTGCAGCTGAGATCTTGTTGCATAGTTTGTCTTTGCACGTCTCAGTGTCTCGAGGTCGCAGGGGTTCACCTCAGCTCTCCTGCTCAGCTTTCACCGAGTAGAGGTCGTGTCGACGCTGGGCTGTGATCGGGATCTGCTGCCGGACATCAGATAAATACTGCAGGTCTGCCAACAGATGATTTACAGAAGTGACAGAAAAGAAAGAAAGAGTGTCTAAGACGCAGCAAAAATCTGAGCAATTTATAATCCACTGTTTTCACTACAAACATCAGCAGGAAAAAAACACAGTAATCATATGACCAATAAATAATGCGGTCCTCTGCATTGTTAGCTGTGAATATGTCATGAAGTTTTGACCTGTAATTGTAGCGCCTCCCTCTGGTGAATCAGCATAATTCTAAGCAAAGTTGAACGGACTCGAGTGTGCAGAAAGAAGCACCATTTCATCAGCTTACCTCAAAGTCTGATCAGTGTTGTCTGAGATATAATGCATGACACATGACTGAACAAAAACAAGATGTAGCGCCCCCCTTAGGCCAATCAGTGACATTTTGGCAATGCCACTTTTGTCCCCTGCATTTCATTGCATAGAGTACAATTAACTGATGACAACAGGGAGGGGCGGTGTTTAATAGTATATAGCTCAGAATCAGTAATCAATTATAACCCTCCTGAAAAACACTGTCTGCCAGGAGACAGAGGAAGGAGTTTCAGGCACTCACCAATATCGGCATAAACAACAGCCTCCTCTGATCCGGCCTTGGCAATAACTTCTCCCCTGCAACAACAGAATGCAAATAATGGTTGGTTTCGGAAAACTCAACGCTTAAAGGGGAATGTCATCCTTTTCATGAATTCACATTTGCTGCCTGTGTGCCCTGGGACACCTCCGGCGATACTTCTTGTACCTTTCCCTTCTTGCAAGCATTCGCTGTGCTTTTACCTTTTGGTTGCTCACTGACACTAAAGCTTGGGAGGCATCATGGTATTATGGTACAAAGAGGGAATTAATAAATCCTGAAGGTATGATTTTAAAAAAGTTGGATGGGAAGGTTGTGTTTCAACAGAATGATTTTAAATACTATCAAATTTACAGATTGTACTCTCTCGACTACATTGATCCAGAGATGCTGTATTAAGGTGATATATTGTAGTGCACACCATGCACCACCAGAGGTCAGTCTCTACTGGTGGAACAGGCAGCTGAGCTGAGCGAGATGGTGACTGTAGGAAATAGGGATTATGTGACAGGACTAGTAATAATGAAAAATGCCTCTGCCCCTGTTTGGGACTATTTTAAGTTTACTCCCAAGAAGGCAGTTTATTAGCAACATGATTTTATTCAACTGCCCGTCTGCCACCACCACCCACACGTGATCTCCAGTCATCTCCACAGTTGCTGTCCACTGCAGCAACAAGTGTCATCAAGTCCTCGAGCGAGATGCTGAATCTGTGGATTCTATGGTCCATAAGTCTTTAAAGTCAACAAGACTTGTGTGAGCAGGCTAACTGCATATTAGACACACAGCACTCTGGGCTGGACTGGCTCATACATGTTACAATGACTCACACCACCAGCAGCTCAGCTTTTTTGTGTGTTTTGTTTTTTTAAACACACATACTGTCACACACTGTTTACCCAGGAACTTATGAAAAAATAGATACCACACAAGCCTACAAACACTCACAAACACCTCTTCTCCTGCACCTTGACCTCTGATCTGAACTCTCTCCCTCGCCTTCCCTTTCTCACCTGTATTTTGTCTTTCTCATTGGCCCCCACTTTCCTTTATCTTTCCTCTCCTCTCTCACTGGAACTCGCTGGCTACTTACTGCTCTGCCACACAGTCTATGGCCTGATCGCCACATAAAGCACCTTATTACCAGCTCTTACCACGGGTTTACGATGGTGCTGTGGCCCCAGGCGACGTAGGAGGCCGTTTCATCTCGTGCAGGTGAAGCCGTGGCCACGTACACTTGGTTGTCGAGGGCCCTTCACAGAAGACAAACACTTGTGATTTATTTCGAATGATATGAACAGTGATTTCAGGTAAAACTCTGATTGTTCAAAGGCGTGATGCAACCATACGGACGATTTCTGAAAAGCCAACATCACATCACAAGCATGAGGCCAAAGGCAACAGTGGCAAATTACAACAGGACTTCATACTAGCCACCAGTGAAGAATTAGTTCTGTGATGCAAGTTACAGTACAAAACAGAAAATCTGGAAAATTTATTTTTCCTGTTGGCCAAGTATTATCCCTCACATGTTCCATACTTAACCTTTACATAATACCTTATATAAAAGAACAATATTTCTATTACACAAAAACTTGATTGAAAAGTTATAACAGAATATGTTGCGGGTGGGTTATATATGAATATTAAATCGATATTATGAGACTAAATATTATCTAGGGTTTTGGACATCATAAATTCATTCTGAACTTATTGGACTCACATCACTAAAGATTGTTCAGCAAAAATCTCTGATATCAAAGTATATATGGATATTTGACTTTATCCATATTGTCAAGCCCTATGACATCTGAATCGACCCCCTCTGGAGACACTAAGTGAGTGGTAAGTGCGTATTTGACAAAGTAATATGGAAAAGTAAAATATTTTGAACAGTGACAGAGTCTCAGGGCCCGACCTTCCTCTCTGCAGCAGCTCCCAGTGGGCCGGCCCCGTCGTCATGTTGAAGGCCCCGGGGTAAACCAACAGCTGACAGCCTGGAGACAGAAACATCACTCAGTGCTGGATTCTACTGTACAAATCTTATCTGTCAAATCCTAATCATCCCTCACCTGCTCACCTTTTCTGCTGTAGAGCTGCGCGAGCTCGGCAAACCTCATGTCGTAGCAGATCCCGACGCCGATCTTACAGAAAGCTGAAAGTGGAAATACAGAGAGTTAATGACGAGCAGAGTTCAAGGATGCTGCACTGATCAATCATGTGGGTTCTCAGGCATCAAAAAAACATCAAATCAAACAATCCAAGTAAAGTGAGAAGAAGACAGCAGCCCATTCATAAAGAAATAAATGAATAGAGAAAAAAAAAATACATAATTTATTTAACACTAATGTTGCTGTCTGCACTCTGTCTGCAGTCTACTTATTGCAAACAAAAAATGAACTAAATAAATGTCAGTGGGTAATCAAAAAACTAGACTTTGGTGCACCTAACAACAGTATGTATCAGCAGACAGCAGCATCTCCTCGTTTCTGTTTGATCTGACAGACTGAAGGGCAGAAGGACGGACTGAGATGATCGCTCACGTGTTTCAAACACTGACAGGCTGCTCCCTGGGCTCAGCGTCTCCGACTCCTGGAAGCGGATTTTCCCTGGCACATCGATGTCAAAAAGGTGAATCTGAATCAAACACGCATCCCAAAGTGGAGGCACGTGAGCTGCTGCCATGACCAAATGATAACTTAAAACATATCCAGTTATGCCAAAGAGGTTACTGATCATCAATCATACCTTCCTGTGTTTAAGCATCAGCTGTCCATCGGGGCCAAACACGGGACAGCTGTTATACAACTTGCCACCGTCCTCTTCAGGGATGGATCCTGATAAACAAGAAGGCACATATTTTATGGACTGGAAACACACAACAGACAACGTAATGGACCCAGGAATACAATGTCTGTTTTTAACCCTGTTAGAGAGGGTGGATTTTTTTGCTTTAACGTTCCCACCCTGGAGTTGTGGCAGGGACAGTCTAGACATTTATTTTGATATGATATTTTCGTACCTCCCACAAGGTACACATTATTCTCCTTCGCTGCCTCGGCCAGCAGCTGGGTGGATTCCCCTGGGATCCTCTCTGCATACTCAGGGAAGAAGCTGGTTCCATACGGAGAGTTGAAGCACTCCTGAGGAGAATGATTAAAAAAAAAATTCAGTCAATCAGTCACCTAACTCATAAGCTACACATTTCCAGCATAACCCTACATTTAAACCAGATTAACTGACTGGTAAACAAGACTCTTTAAAAGCTCATTTTGCAAAGCAGCTGCTGATAGGATGAAGGAACATGCGGCTGCAGGGGAGTGGAAACGATGAAGGGATACTTCTGTCAGGACTGTCATATATTCTAAGCATGCCTGATAAAAAAAAACAAAAACAAAAAAAAAAACAGTACTGTTACTGTGTTACTATAAAATTTCATGTAATTGAAATGCCTGAATCCACAATCCTGAGAGTCACCACCTTCATCAGTAAAGCAGCCAGTCCCAGTGTGGATTATCTGAGCCTTGCAGCCTCCACCTGGACTCGAGGTGTGGTGACTCTCCTCCGTCACTGATGTGGACCGACATGAGGTCATGCTGACACTCACCGGCAGGACCACCACTTTGCTCCCTTGTCCCGCTGCCTCCTTTATGAGCCTCTGGGCCCGGGACAGGTTGTCTGCCTTGACTTTGGTCACATGCAGCTGCACCACGGCCAGCCGAAACTCTAGAGACACGGGACAGTGAGTGATGAGGAGGCCTGCAGGGCTGTCGGTGGCAGCAGAAAACAGTGAAGAAACCTGACTGGCACCAAGTAGGAAGGAGACGCGACTTTGGGCTGAACGCCACCTCGACTGTACGCAGTGTTAACTCCACCTCAGCCAAACAGCAATGTGCTCATGCAGGAGAGACGGAAACCACTGGTCACTTACTTGACATCACTCCAGCCAGAGTAGACATTAACGCAGGTGAATGTTGCCGTCTGCAAAGTGAAAGTACAGAATCGCATGTACTTCCGGGTGGCGAACACATTTTCAAAATAAGGGTCTCTCATGTTAGTGCAGCTATCCCTGCCTGCACCTGTGCTGACTTTAAGGATAGTTTAAAACTACACCTGGATTAGTATTGATATTTAAAATCAAACTGCTGGTGCCAAGTTATTTTTTTTAAACCCATAATAAGTTAGGTTGAGAGCCTTTATTGTGAAGCTTAAAGTATAGAACATCATTATGGGTGGGACAGCTTCCACCAATCCTGTTTCGATGCGATGAGAGAGGTCTTCTCTCATTGGTTGAAGGGTTTTACCAGCTTTTGGACTCTGGACTTAGTGCACAGACTCTGGTTAATGTAGTACAAGGTGTAGCTGTATATTTATACTGAAAAGTGATCTAACCTGAAAAGACCTGAATCTACGTTAGCAGGTCTCTCTAGATACATTTAAAGTAATTATTATATATGGTATAAATACATGTGGCTGCAGATGTTTTGACTAATCTACACTCACCTAAAGGATTATTAGGTGTTTGATCCCCTTTCGCCTTCAGAACTGCCTTAATTCTTTGTGGCATGGATTCAACAAGGTGCTGGAAGCATTCTTTAGAAATGTTGGCCCATATTGATGGGATAGCATCTTGCAGTTGATGGAGATTTGTGGGATGCACATCCAGGGCATGAAGCTCCCGTTCCACCACATCCCAAAGATGTTCTATTGGGTTGAGATCTGGTGACTGTGGGGGCCATTTTAGTACAGTGAACTCATTGTCATGTTCAAGAAACCAATTTGAAATTATCTGAGCTTTGTGACAAGGTGCATTATCCTGCTGGGAGTAGCCATCAGAGGATGGGTACATGGTGGTCATAAAGGCATGGACATGGTCAGAAACAATGCCCAGGTAGGCTGTGGCATTTAAACGATGCCCAATTGGTACTACGGGGCCTAAAGTGTGCCGAGAAAACATCCCCCACACCATTACACCACCACCAGCAGCCTGCACAGTGGTAGCAAGGCATGACGGATCCATGTTCTCATTCTGTTTACACCAAATTCTGACTCTCTCATCTGAA
>OMLB01054740.1:0-13261 GCA_900302555.1 Myripristis jacobus
GGGGGCCAGCCGAGGCCGGCCCTGCAAAGACAGGAGGACAGAGATGGGCAGGGCCCAGCAGAGGACAGACATGCAGCTGCGGCTGCCGCTGTGGAGGCCAGGCTGGGAACTATAGAGGGAGGTTTTACGTGAGGAAATCTTCTGGATCGGGAAGTTGGGATTGGGACGAGACAGCCACTGGATCAGGATGTTGCCGTTCTTGTTGAGGTCTGACGAGCCCTCTGCAGGGAGACAAGGAAAGGATGGTGGGGTATATAAGACATTCTGATTTTTTTTTTTTTTTTTTAACCAGTATGTACTGTGCAAAAATATTCTTATTATAGTCTACTTCCACACTGTATTGTTTGCCTTGGCAGAATACTGACGGGATGCCTCAAATCCTATACAGAGCTCATGATAAGTGAGCACTCACTGGGACACGGATCCATATGACAGACTCGGATGGTGTCAGGCTTGCTGTCCAGACACAGACCAATGATGTTGTCCCTGGTGTGGCACAGAGCCTGCCGCTGCTGGGTCCCATTACCACATGTCACTGAGCACTGGAGAGGAAGCACATACACATACAGACAAATCAAAAATTCATGGGAAGTTTCTTGGGATACATGGGCAAACATGTTTTCATTGTTATTAAACAAGTATTTTAGTATCTTAAATTGTTAAGGTGCTGAAAATACTTAAGTATATTAAACCCTATTAGCTTTTAATGGATTTTAGGACATAGGATGTATTTGATTATATACAAATTTTGTAGCTGATCACTGTTACACTGGTTGCAGTGTAGTGAAGCCATTAATCTAAACTGATTCCATTTTGTCAGTTTTGATTCCACATAAATTCACATGAATATTATTATCATCATTATTATCATAGCCATTTTTAAGTATGATTATGTTCCTATTGTTTGTTAAAGATTACTTAATTGAAACAAAAACAAAGGAAGGAAGGAAGGAAAACAAAAAACTTATATGCTTGTCTCACGTTGATTGTCTTTTGAGTGTAAATGGCCCCTCCTTAAGTCAGCCTTTGGTCATTTTAATTATTGCTGCTTTAAGAATAATGACACAGTGTCCCATTTGTCTGCATTTTCTCTGCCTCTTCACCCCCTTCATCTCCCAGTTAAACCCCCCTCTCCGTCCCCCTCCGGCAGGTGTACCTGTGACCAGGGTCCCACTCTCCACTGAGCGGGACAGGGGTGTCGGTTGCAGGGCCTGCGCGCCTCGGGCCGGTTGTCGTTGCAGTGTTTACTGTGGATGGAGCGCGTGGTGTTGTCGTCCGAGGGCTGGACACAGCTGACCGAGCGGATCTGCTGACCTGTCTTCCCGCATGGCTTACTGCAGTTCTGCCACTCGCCTGTCACCCAGCTGGAGGAGCATATTGTGGGATGGAGAGACATCAGAGTTATGAGGACATGTTGAATGTCAAAACTGTGGCGTAAACAACGGCAAATGAGAAAAAAAGTGCTGGCTGAATGTGAAGAAAAGGTTAGAGGAATGATACAACAAGGAACTAAAAGAATGTATCCTATCTTGAGAAAACAAAATACAATAAATGTACAAAATACATAAATTTATCACTATGGGTTGGATTATCCCCCAACAATCAGCAGCTGTACCACCAATATGTTTAAAAGTACATCAGCTGCTATTTCCTATATGAAGAGGTGGAAAGGGACTAAGTACATCTGAGTACTTACTAGAGTACAGTTTGTTTTTTTTTCCAAGATTTTGTTTTTGGCATAGTGATAGTAGAGAGAGACAGGAAAGACAAGGCAGAGAGAAGGGATGACATGCAGCAAAGGGCTTGACCTGGAATCAAATCCAGGCCGCTGTGGTAAAGATCTCTGATATGTTGTATGCACTCTACCAGGTAAGCTGCCAGGGCACCTTAAGTACAGTTTTAAAGTACTGGCACTAGCATTTGAATATCTGCATTTTGTGAGACTTTGTACTTATAATCTGTTACACTGCAAAGGGAAATATTATTTTTTACTGCACCTCATGCAGTTTTTACATTCCAACCATAAAATCTGATGCCCTGAGTTGAAACTAGTCAACATTATATGTCGCAGTTGGTCCTAAAACATTTAAATACTTACTAATTTCACGCTCTGTTAGGAACCCTTCTTCCCTTACTTTTCATACTTCATGCATTTTATTGCTAATACTCCTATACTTAACATTTGGCATGCAGGACTTTTATTTTTTCTTGAGTATTTTGCCATTATTGCATGGGCGCTTTTCCCTAAGCAAAGTATTTGAGTACATTTGAGTACACTGAGTTTCCACCACTGCCTATATAAATAATACAGTGTGTACATGGGCGGAGGGCAGGCTTTCTGGTTGCAGTCTCTAGTGTCTCCTCGAGGTTTCATGTTGGACTTGTTACAGAAGCTCTTGTGGACCATTTTACTGTCTACTCTTCTTCTGCAGCCATATCGCAGGTACTGCTTCCCTACACCAGGAGAAATACACAGATTCAGTTACACAAACACATAACACATAAATAACTGCTTTCCATTCGTCCAAAATCGAATGTAAATGCGGTGCCAGCAGTATTCAGCTTGGCGTACCTCCCCCGCAGGGTTTGGAGCAGTAGGACCATCTCCTGGGGGCCCACTCGTAGGCACTGTCTTCCACCAGCATGTTGTCCTGGATAGCAGAGTCGCTGTTCGTGTTCATCATGTACTTATAGGACAAGTTCACATCCTCATCTCCATGTAATTGCACCTTGGATAAAAAGCACAGACAATCCAAACCAATATTTCACCATATTCAGAAGAAAAAAGCACTCAAAGGTCAGGTTCAAAGGTCCAGTGTGCATTTGTTTCTGTTTGTACCATGATGAGGACTCCATGTCTGAGAGGGCCGGTGGTTTGAAGTGTCTCCTTGTCATTGTCATTCTCATATTCCCACTCCACGCCGTTCTCTATCACCGAGCGGGATTCTGGGTATTCATTCTCCCCATTCAAGAAGAACAGTCCCGAAGCCAGGTTTTTCACCACTAGGAGAAGGAGGAGAATTAGAATACACTTGGAACATGCCCACATGCATTGGCACATGTACACACACACACACACACACACACGCACACACACACACACACACACACACACACACACACACACACACACACACACACGCATACGGTTACACATACAGTATCTGGACAGTGACACAATATTCGGATTTTTGCCCTTGTACACCACCACAGTGCATTTGAAACGGAGTAATCAAAATATGATTGAAGATTTGCAGTGTATGCCTGTCTGAAGTCTGGAACCCTTGGACAACATCACCAAATTCTGAGTTTCCTCCTTTGAGATGCTCTGCCAAGTTTTTTAGATGTTAGTCTAATCTGGCCTTCCTGTTCTTGAGTGAAACCAGTGGTTTGCACCTTGATGTATACACTCTGTATTTATTTTCTCGCAAACATCTCTTGACTGTAGATTCGGACAATGATTCGCCTTCCTCCTCCAGAGTGTTTTTGACTTCCCTAGACGATGTGACTGGGTTTTTCTTCACCGGGGAAAGAATTCTTTGGTCATCCACTTTAGATGCTACTGGTCTTCCAGGCCTTTTGGTGTTGCTGAACTTACCAGTGCATTCCTTCTATACCAAACCGTTGATTTGGCTCCTCCTAAAGTTGTTGCTATCTGTCTGCTAGCTGTTCTGATACACAGCTACCAAATGCAAACACTTGGAATGAACTCCAGACCTTTTATTTTCTGAATTTGTCATGAAATAACAAGGAAAAAGCCCACACCTGGCCATGAAACTGCTTTGTCCAATGACTTTTGAGCCTCTGAAAATGGGTGACAATGTATAAAACTGGCTGTAATTCCTAAAAGGTTAATGGCATATTTTTGCCAGCCCCTTAAATTCTTCAATCACTTCAATCCTGCCTTGAGTACTCCATTTCAAATCCACTGTGGTGGTGTACAAGGACTAAATTATAAATTTTGTGTCACTGTCCAAATACTTATGGACATAACGGTGTATATACACATGCATATTATCAAATACCTAAAACGTGTGAGGTCGCTTTCAGCTCTTGGATCAGCAAATGCCTCGCTCCTCTGGGGATTTCAAGAACTCTGAGGAAAGCTGAAACGAAATATCCATTTGCTCCGTGACTCCAACATCATCAAAGCTCTCTTTTACACCTCCCTCACCAAAAAGCCACAACTAATCCAATAAAAAGCATAGAGTTATGCTCTAACCTCATTTTAACCAAGTATCCCTGCTCACTGGTTAAATACCCTGCAGTCATAACTATTTTCATCTAGCATACACATCTGCTTCTGGGAATTGCAGTGCTGAAATTACAGTTAAATCTTTCCCAATTTATATAATAGTTATATAATACCCTCATAAACATTAGCTCATAGTGTGAGGTTTGACGTCACACCTTGGCTGTGCTCTACTCACTTGGAAACTTTTCAACTCAACTCACATTGAATTTTGGACAGAGTCTTACAAATATTCCTCTAGAGGGCGATGTTTAGCTTAGAATAACTAAGTAAACTGGGGAAATGAGTCCAGATTGTAAGAAAAAGGCACTGACCAACCATTTATCCTCTGCTTTTCTGCATGGTGGACAGTTGCAATAGAATTATATGAGGTCTGCACTGCGCTGGAAAAGATCACTGTGACTGTGTGTGTGTGTACCTTGTTTCTTGGCAATACGAGTGATGGTGTCTTTGAAGGTTTCGCAGCTAGAATTGTCTCCTCCACACACTCCACACTTGTCCTCCTGCTTGGAGGAGCCGACCACACCATCACAGCCCACTTTCTGTTCATGGGGACAGATAAAGGACAGTTTTCGAACTGACAGAGACAAGCAAACACCTGAACCTGCACACAAATAACCGTGTGTGTGAACTTTAACTGTTCTGTCTAGCTGTCTCTTCTTCAGACACACAGATACACACACTAAAACACACGCAAAACCACTCACCTCACACTCGCCGTGCACACAGACACTGTAAGGGTCCTTGTATGAGCAGCGCGTGCCATCCAGGACGAACTTCTGCATGTAGGCCACCTGTCCCGTTTCCTTGGACCGGCAGTGCAGGTGGCAGCGTTTGTTAGCTGGAGCACACACAGACACACACACACACACGCACAAATATGACTACAATGTCAAAATGCAATGTTTGCAGTCCTTTTTGATGACTTCATCCTTGACCTTCATACCTATCAATCCACAACTATGAAAAAAAATCCCCAAATTTGTGATGGTTTTGCCAGCGTGTTCTGAGTAAGCTGTCTGTGAGTCAGCACAATGTTGTGTCTCATAGTATCAGACAGTCTGTGACTCATACTAGAGCTATGGGCCTCCAGAGACAAACCCTGGCATTGCAGTTCATCCCAGCCAGGAGGCTTCTTCACATTTATTACAGATGGACATGCAAAAATCACAAAATGTGGACAAAGTGCACTTTGCAATAAGCTGAACAGTAAGTGGAATAACACTAATAATAAAAATAATTAATAAATAATACTACTTCTATTACTAAAACTAGTGCTAAACTTTATTTTATGGGACCTTTGATGCAGAACATGCGGCTTAAAGTACTTGCAGACAAAAAAAATGAAAGAAAATGAGACACCTTTGCATTAAAAATGAAAGCAATTCAAGGGGAATAAAGTGGAACAGACAAATCTTTCCCAAATGTCTTTCACAATTTATATAATAGCTTGAACTTGAATTTGAACTTGAACAAATGCCTGCTAACAATACTGGAATTCCCCGCTCAACGATCTAATATAAACCGCTAAAGAGACCCATCTGATAGAGTCCCATTGAGGACGGAGCAATAGCTTTATCAAACAGGCCAAAGGGAACGAGAGGTGCTGCGCCGGAGGACTGGAGGGATCCCTCAGATGAGCTGGACTCTGGCTGAGCAGCACAACACATGGACAGCTTCATGTTTCATGTTTCTTTGCTCAAGAATATTCTTGACTTGGGAAAAGCCCTCAACAGAGACAAAAACAAGTATGTGCCGGACGTCTCTAAACAAACACTGCAATTTCACACTCGTGGCAAATAGTTTCTCTCCCTCTCTCTCCTCGCACAATTTGGAACACAGGAGATGACAGACCATGAATGGAATTCAATTTCACCTCCCCGCTCGCTTTTTTCATTTTGCGCGCACACACACGCATGCACACACACACACACACACAACGACGCAGCTCATCCAAGCACATCCGTACTCGTACACCCACACACACAGAGGAGTAATTTGAGACTCCGAGAAAGCCTTGCTGAAAAATGTGGCATTTAGGAATGATAAGAAAGAAAAAAAAAAAAAAAACAATTTAGTGAGGGCCCTCTTGGCGAAGCATGCCGAGCGTGACCCTGGATTAGATACTGAGACAACTCAGCACTTTTCTCTGCCCTTTAGCACTGCCCTTTAGTTGGTTGATCATTTAATACGTATCAGGGAGGCACTGACACCTCCACTTAGAGGCACGGTTCGTCTGACAACCGCACACCCACCCACTCACCCCACAGTCTCATACCTCTCAGTGATGTAAAGGGGTTTTTGGATATTAACAGGAGAACTTTGGGATGGGAATCCCATTGTGACTCTGATGGATTGGCCACATGCTCGGACTGATAGCAGCTACATGGATGGAGGAACGGAGGAAGGAAGAGGGGGTCAGCAGGGTCCAGATGACATCAGGGGGTTGGGCGGAGGGAGAAAGACACTAAGTTCAAAAGATGATTGTTTTTAAAGAGACTTTCAAAGTCATGGTGTGTTTTTATGGGTAGGGCGTAGTCTTTTCTTGGAGCTGCATTCAGACTCAGCAGGAACAGCCAGATGTCAATGACCATAACAGGACGCAGCCTATATAAAACCCTCCGAGACCCTACCACACATAAAGGACTCCCTCTTTTGTTGGCTCTCATTCATATCTGCCATCTCAAAAGAATAAGTCTTTTCCATTATGTATGATTTGGTATCTCCAATCTTATGTCCATTTGGCCATTCCACTTATGGCGGCTGTGTACTTACGATCTGGGTGTTCATAAGGCAGCCAGTGGTGCATGTTGTTGTGGAACTCAAAGTGCGAGTCCCGCGCGTGGCACTGTTCCTCCCGCGAGTCGGTGTAGATATCCTCGCACTCCTTGATAATGCACGTCTGGAACTGCGAAGTTGCCCCCACGCAGGTACGCCCTCCATTGGCTGGTCTGGGAGGGTGCAGGCACGGAGGAGGACACAAGATGAATATTTTCATGTGGATGTTTCACTCGCAAAACTCATTTCCTTTCATTTTGAAAACCTAGACTGGAAAAATACCTCGAACATGCATGCAAATGAACTTGATGTGGACCTGCTGTATTTAAATGGAGCAAATTGCCTCTTTTCAATTATCAGCGACAAGAGTGAGAAAATACTCTGAACAGCCGTGGTGATGATTATGGATACCCACTGCAGCTAATGTCAAAGGTTGACTGTCCATGAACTCATGGAGCCATGCATGATAAAATACGTTTAAAGCTTCAATTAAATTAGTCTGAAAACATAATTAGGCATAAACTGAAAACTATAATGATTCTCCTTCGCTTTCTCAGACACACACACACACACACACACACACAGGCATGTACACACAAATAACCGATGGGTTTTCATACCTAGGATTGTCACATTCGCGTGTGCGAAATTGTACTCCTCTGCCACAAGTGTGGGAGCACTGGCCATACTGGCTCCAGGAACCCCAGTTTCCATCCTGCTTGATGATGTCAGGCGTCAACCATATGCAGTGACCTTTAAAGCAGTGCTGCCATTGGCCAGGAGAGAAAGAGATAGTTGTTGTTTTCATTCAGGAGAATACACAGTGTGCCATCAAACTGAGAGGAGTGAAAAGAGTTCCAAAGGATCTGACGGGATGAGGTCCTTGGCCATGTGGAGATAATAAGGCTCCACGCTGTCATTCTCCACTATCGCTATCGAAAAAATGCCAAAAACAATCTAAAAAAAAAAACAAAAACAAAAAAAACAACTAAAAATACTAATACTAATACTAATGAGGCTCTGCAATTCATCTTCTATGGTCACAAAACCAAGTCAGACCAGGTGCAGATGAGAGCGAGAAGGAGACCGAGACAAATCAGAGGGGTATATAAAAGGGGTGTGAATATTTGGCTTAACATCGATTCAATTTGATTCCCAATTCATTAGTTACCGATTAAATTTAAGAACAATTTAAGAACAATTAATTCTTGTTTAGAGCTATCCACTACTAGATATGTCTTATTTTTTAAGAATCATGAATGGCTGGATTCCAAGCATTTCATATCAATTCATGCTGAAGTGATTCAGAGCGATTCATTCTTTCTTGTAGTAGATCGATTCACGTGAAACAGCAGAATTCATGATCAACACATTGATGCAATGAATGAATCATTACAGCCCTAGAGTCTCAGGACCTGCATATCTGTCTCAGTCTATGTGAATACCTTTCCGTTTCCACACATGGTGCCATCAATGGGCGGTCCTTTCTTGGTCTTGCAGAAGAAGGGGTTGTCTGGGTGGCTACACCACAGCTGCTTGCACGGGTCAAAGGTGCGGTACTGTGGGGAGCAGAAAAAACCCTTATTACCTTCACAAACTCAAACATACACACAGTGGGTGATAGACTGACCTTCAATAATACATTTCAACCATCATAAGACAGCTGGAGTGATACTGCATACTGACGATTTAAAAAAAACAAAAAACAAACCAAAAAAAACAGTAAGATTGAGATGAGAAGAGAGACATCACAACGGTAACCACAACAGCAATATCATCAACAGTAACAGCAACAACAAGTAATATCGACAACAGCAGCAGTGGTGGACATCGAAGGGCTTTACTGGGTTCGCTGCTGTGTTACTCCACTGCACTGTATCACTGCACGGTACTGTACGCTCCACCGAGAAACACACAGATAGCCAGTCATGCAAACCAAACCAAAGGATGAAAAAAGAGAGACAGACTCTCTAAATGAGACAGCCTGTCTTTTGATTAGGTCACAGGGGAGGCAAGAGGGCAGAGGGCTAAGGGTCCAAAGCTCAAACTTAGAGGAGGGTCTTGCAGACCTCTAAAATGCCCTAAGACTTGGACTGAGGATCAATTTCTCCTCCTGGTGTGCAATAAATTTGAAGAGGATACCCCCAACTGACCTGCAGCCCAGTGTCTGAGGGGCAATGCCCTCCTCCCTCCTTTCCTAAGACTTCCCTGCCCACCATGACCCCAAGTGACCTTTGCAGGTCTGAAGGCAAGTCAATATCAATGGCCAGACTGTGGTAGGTAGGCATCAATGACATCAGACTGGAGGATCCTAAAAGCTGAGGTGAAACATGGAAAAACAGCCTCTGTTCTGGCTCAGCCCTTTTTCCTTGGCTGGGAAAGCCATCTTTCCAACCTTTTCCAGTCATTTACAGCCTTGTGTGTGCCAGTATAATGAGGCTCTTCCTGTAAGTGGTGCAGTGATTTAACACAGATTTGCAGAAAAAGGGCATGCGAGTATGTCAGCGTTGGGCTATAGAGTTCAACTTTTGCACTGAACCAGGAGAAGTACGGTATTTGGGTGATTATGCAGCCCTCTTCTGTCAAAAGCGTTTTAGAATCCTGCAGAGCATGTGTCCATAATATGATGATGAGTAGGACAGCGAAACAAATTACAGTAAAACAGAAAAGGAGCAACATTACAAACGACCAAAAAGTTCAGAGGACAAATAGAAAAATGAAACGAAAAGAGGAAAACAAATGATGCGGGCCACACTTCTTCAGGGAGGTGGGGTTACCTTACCTGTGTTCCTGACTGGCCCGCCTTTTGTAGCTGAGGGGAATGGGTTTGACAAGAGAATAGAGGGTAATCTAGCAATGCGTGCAAAGCCCCTGAACAAGCCCTTGTCTATCAAGCAATAGCTTCCCAACAGCGTGCCACAGTGGCTTCACAGTCACAACGAAGGTGAGGGTGACAGGAGAAGATAAGCTGCTCAGTGCCTGCCAAGATGCTGGGGGTGGGTTACGTTTATCTACTTTGTGGAGCTTTGTGTCTTTTTCTCACTGATTCAGTATGTGATGGTGTACAAGGGTGACGCTCCGTCACGTGTGTGTATACATGATACTCACAGAGAAATACGACATGTGACTGGATTATGTAAAGAGTTTTTATCAATAAAATGGCTGTGTTATTATTACTCTACAAAAAAGAAATAGCTATCAAAACCAATTACCTGCTTTTAAGCAAGATGTCAATCCCCAGAGTGGCCGGGAGAGGAAAGCAGAGGACATCAGAAGGATGTGAATAGCTGTGTATGTGTGACTCTCAATTCATTACATATGGACAGAGTGTAGAGCAGAGATAGATGTCAGTGCTGGGTTCAAGTCACTTGGGAAACTTCGACAGAGCTTTAAAATTTGCCACAGGAAGGTTGCTACTTCCAATGTGTCATAAAAAAAAGCAATTGAAAATGATGCTTTTTCAGGAGCTGAAGCATCACTTTCGATTACGCCTTTGAATTACAAGAATTCAAAGTGAATTAACCCCAACTCTGAAAAATCACATCATCCCAGAAGATAAAGAAAGTGACAGGAGTTAGTAAATGTCAGTGCACTCTAGCTACGTTAGTATGTTGTAGTAGTGAACTCTGGGGATCCCTTACCGCGGTGCACATGGTGTAACCCACACCGAAGTCAAAGCGGCACTGTTCGTTCATGGAGTAGTGCAGACCGGGGAGCTGAGGCAGCGACGGCCAGTTGTGGTCAAAAGGGTCGTCACGGAGGCAATCGTACGAGCTGAGGGAAGAGCAACGAGAAATGCACTTGAAGAAAAGCCTAATATGTCAAGAGGACCTCTTGCGCTTCAGCCAGTGGATTGGTGCTCAGAGTTTGGAAAGCTGGGGGCAGAATGGGTTCTCTCACTGATATGATGTAGCTCAGTGGTTCTCAACCTTTTCGATATCAAGGAATTGATACATATCAGGCCATGGACCTGTGTTTGATTAGATGTAGTCTTAGGGATCCTCATTTGCTAAGATTTCGTTATTCCATAACAGTGAGGAGTGTGAAACCTGTTAACTGAATAGTCATCCTGATGCACTCTCTCATTGGGCTTACTTTCAGTCAATGAAAGTGAAATTAAAGTATTCCTGATTTTTCTGGGTACCCCCTGGAATCCCCACTCAAGTACCGCTGATGTAGAAGGTACTGAAACACTTGGTTGATTACTTCTATTTTATTGGGTCAACATCAGACTGACTCACTGAAAAATTATGTTCTTACTCCATTTTTTTCCCCAACTTTTTGGCTAGTGCACCTTTAACATTTTGCCATATTTAAAATGTCATAATCAAGTAAAATCCGCCTAGTGTTTCAGTATGCGTGCTGAGGAAATTAGCCGTGTGTGTGTGTGTGTGTGTGTATGTGTGTGTGCGTTGTGTGTGTGTCTGTGCATGTAGCAGGGCTTGACTGTTTTATTGATTTGCCAGTATGCCAATACCGGGCATTTCGTTCAGTATGTGATATCAGCCAGTCACGCCATTTGATATGATGATGTAATGGAAGGTCCTGCTTGCCCACAGTTACAAAAACACATAGTATTATTTTATTACTTGGAACTTAATTTTGTTGCATATTTTATTTAGACATTTCATAGCTGAAATATACCATTTTATGTAATTCTTCATTTAAAGGCCTAATGTGTCCTTGTTTTTCCCCTACTCATGGAACTGGTGCACTGGGTTACCATGACCTCAGACACTAACAGCCCATCTAAAGCAACAATTACATCAATACGGGTTTGCAATGGAAACTATTAGTGTCCCATGGTCTAAATGCTGTTTTTTCAGGTTTTTTTCCGTCCTGCTAAGAATAAATGCATATGGTCAGACATAACAATATTGAATATCAAAACAAAATATCAGCTGTCTATTGGCAACTTCCTATTATGTAAATGTTTTTTTGTCAGAGTGCTTGTGTGTGTGTCTCACTGGAGGTAGCGTTCCAGCTCTTGCATGCTACATCTGGACCAGTGAAAGCGGTGGAAAGCAGCTTGCACCAGCGGGGCCATGATGCTCCCCATGTGCACCTCGTCTCCACAGCGGTTCCCCTGGCCATCATGCTCCATCCCCAGCCTGAGGAGAGGAGAGGAGAGCCAAAAGAGAGGAGGGGATTGAGGGGAAAGGAGACAAACCAACAGAGACAGATTGGGGACATGTGGGAGGAGAAGAAGGGCAAACACGGGAGGAAAGGAAGGCAAAGGGACAAATGAGGGGAGGACAGGAACGGATGTAATTTTCATTATTAAAGGACTATTCGAAGTCAGTGTAGTATTGGTCTTTGTTGTGCACTGCTGCATCGTGGGAGCAGGCTTCACGGCCTCCGTGTGGCAGTACACTTACACATGTCCAGTCTCATGTGCCACCACAAAGGCAGAGGAGAACCCGTCCTCGTGGTTCAAAGTGCAGCTCCTCACCGGATGGCACATACCTGTGACTGGGGCGTAACCTTGGCAACCAGGGAGAGAGAGCGAGAGAGAGAGAGAGAAAGAGAGAGAAATACCTTTTAGCATTTCTACTCTCAGATTTAGTAAAACCTTTAGTGAAGGTACAAACCTTTATAATGCTTGAAATCTACAGAAAGACAACATGCCGCCAGAAGTGTGGTTGATACAGGTGAAATTACACAAACTTTATGTGTGTCAAGTAACTAAACATACAGGCTACATTAGAACAAGAAAAATGAGTTGTACGTGCAAACAACACAAATAAAAACTTGCAAAATACTAATTTCACATTTGAGAAGCTGTATACTATAAAATACTTTATATAAATGCTATAAATGCTGCTATAACAATAATTACAATGGTATGTTTATTTGCTCTCACTTTGATTTGCAGATAAAGTTGCAGTCCTGTACTTTATTTTTTTTCAATATTTAAAGGCAGACTATCTATCTATCTATCTATCTATCTATCTATCTATCTATCTATCTATCTATCTATCTATCTATCTATCTATCTATCTATCTATCTATCTATCTATCTATCTATCTATCTGCCTTCATATACTGCAAACACCACTAAGTCTAACCCAAATCATAAACCATCCACTCACCTCACACATCCGTCACTCCTGTCCCCTCCCCACTTTAAGTGTGTGGCTGCCTGCTGTCTATTGATTTCCGCTGCTGAAGGCTGAGCCAAGGGCAGCTGAAGGCTTCTGGGTAGCTAGGCCTCCTTTAGAGGCCTCCCCC
>OMLB01054742.1:8905-21541 GCA_900302555.1 Myripristis jacobus
CTCACCTGTGTGCGCGGTAAGGGCTGTCCGGTTCAGAGACACACCTGGGGAGTCCGGCCGGGAGACGCAGGGAATGTGAGCCTAAGGAAGCAAGACGTAGTAGATATCACTTCCATTAATGAGGCTTTCCCCTGTCTCGATTTGACATTTTTTTTGGTTACATTACTTCCTGTTAGACGTGGAACGGGGAGTAAAGCGAGCGATTAACGCATGACTTCCTGTGGCGTTTCTTTCACAATAAAGGCGCGTGTATCAGCCGCAGTTTGGGTGTTCATGAATGACTTTAGTTTGAAGCTACTCCATTTGTGGCATGGTCAAGCTGAAGCCGTGAATAAACAACATATTAATTTCGCGCTGAGTAGAACAAATAATATTGCTATTATTGTAGGCATACACTTGCTAGGGCTTACATTGTGAAATACAGACGGATACTGAGGTGTTTTTAAATTTCTACCGTACGTGAAGCGAGTTTGCGTTTCCTAGTACAGCGACGGAATTTGTAGTTGATTTACATTCATTCTTGACAGCCTTTTCCTGATGTTAACCACAACCACTTCATGCCTAACCCTAACTTTCGCCCTATTCTTAACTTAACACTAACGCTAACCTCAACTGTTATGCCACAATGGCAGCCGAAAATATTAAAAAATCAGTGGCTATACTGGGAAAAACAGATTGGGGTACGTGGAAGCCTCACATGCCCTGACGTCAGAAGTCACTCGATTACCATCTCGCCTCGCCCAGTCAGTCTGAACAGGAAGGTTATTGTGTGACTCCCTGCATCCCAACTCAGTGTGCTCTCTGAAACATGCAGAAGTGCCACGTTACTTTTTCTATTAATACAGAAAAAAAAATACTTGGGAGCAGCCAGGAAGTGAGGCTTTGCTCCACAGCAGTGTTAGTGTAGCAAAGCAAGCTTAATTAAAATGAATTAAATAGTCTAAAAGAACAGTCACCTAAAGATACCATGTTATGCACTTTATGCTTGGCTCACTCACACATGCACCCATCTAATCAGAATTTATTTGCTATGAATATTAAATGAATTATAGGCTTCGTGAACTTGACACATGGTAAAAAGAGAGATTACATGAGGAAAAATGTGTGTGTGCATGACATAGGCGATAATAGAAAATACACAGATAACTAGACCTACATGTACAGTTAATCAGGTCATGTGGCATACAACAGATGTACAGCAGGGGCCGGCAGAATATTTTACCAGTGTATCATGTGGTAGTTATACTGCAAATGATCCCATGCCTAACTCTACATGTTTTTCAAACTTTTTTTGGCAAAATAATTCCCCTAAATTTACCGCTTATTGTTGCAGTCTCATGTCCAACACCAAACACTGATGCAGATGTGATGAAAAAATACAAAATGTTGCCAAACCCAGGAATTTCACATTTCTCCACCAGGTAGAGCACCTCTGACAGAGTGAGAGAGAGAGACAGATTAAAGTCAATATTTGCCCACCCTGGTAATTCAGATAGCTGTATGTTTGTTGTCCTGTGTTAAGTGTCTAATGAGATGTTTCCGGTCATATGGACTAATCCTGTCTTTCTTAATGTTTATATGAGGAGGAGTGCACTGAGCAGAATTCTTTTATATGCTGTGTCATTTCTGAAGCCCTTTTGCCAGTCCTGCCCTGCCCAGAGACACTGGCACATAAGGAAAGGCTGCAGAACAGTGAGGAAAGACAGGGACAAACCAGATACCTAAGAGATGAAGTTTGCCCCCGTTGCCTCCATTCACTATAAATGCTGTGTCTTTGTTAGAAAGGAGCTGGAGCTGATGAGGACATCTCACAGGGGGGGAAACAACATGACAAAAGATCTCAGCAGGGGTACGCAGTAATAATAACAAAAATAAATCCAGCCTTTCTGGAGAGGACAGAGAGAAGCAGGAGACAGAGGGAAACATTTAAAAGTCAGAGGAGGAGGAACAAGTAACTGTTTGACTTTCAGTAGAAATCAAGGAATATCATGTCTCCTGAAATCTGGATTTAATTAGCAACCATTTTACAGTTTGATTCTGTGTCTTTGGCTCGAATGTGGCTCTTCAGATTGTAACTTTCTCTCAGAGGAAATGAGAGAGGCCACCAGCCACAGCAATGCAGCCATCAAGCTCAGTGGGCGAGGACCCTGCTACTCTGGTGACTGCTCTCGTTTTTTACTCCAGCCCAGAAAAGTGATTCACTGCTTAACAAGATTTAAATGCTTTTGATTCTTGGTGGATAACAGCAGTGACCCCAGCATTGATCCCTGGGGTGCTCCTTTACTCCTCCGAGCACCCCGTGTTGTCAGAGCCCCCAGAGACTGGTTCAACTACACAGGGAATGATGCTGTGTTTGGCTGTAAGGTCTCAGCCTGCCCACTGCCAAACCTGAGCTGGAGGAAGAGAGGGAATGACCACATCCTGCCAGGAGATGATCCTCACATCTCTGTCCAGGTAGAATGACATTTACTGATTATTAGCCATATAGAGTTTCATTATAAGAATGCATTCCTTGACTGACCTGTAAGTTTCCACTGTATTTATGTCATAAATGGAAAATATAAAGTATATCCACACACAGGAGTCATCCTCCCAACTCTTTATTACACTTTTTTGTTTGTTTTGTCATTAGTCCAGGATTGCTGGATTGATGAAGATACTTTTGGTTTAATTTTTTGGGGAGTTTCAATCCAGGGAGTGGATATGTTTCCTTGTGTTTCAAATCCACTCTAGATATGTTTGACAGTTCTACATTCTTTTGGTGTTTAAGGAAAAAAATGTTTTGCTTTGTTTTGTTTTTTCAAATTCTCAAAATATTCATGCACTGTAAGCCAAACACCAACTCTCTTGACTCTATGTTCAGCACGTCATAAACCAATGTAATTGTGGCAAAAATTACAAAATAACCCACTTTTGGAAAATATCTTGTGTGCATTCACCTGTATGTGATTGGTTTGCACACTCACTGAACAGAAAAAACATATTTTGCGGCCACTGTCTAGTTCACAGAAAGTGGAATGTTTGCTTTCCAAGAGGCATTAAAAGGTTTTTTTGGGACATTGAAGATGAGTCATGATCTGATCTTCAGTCTTTCCTTTGTGTCAGGCTCAAGGCGGTCCCCAGCGCTACACCGTCTGTACTTGGCTGCAGATACAGGGCCTCCACCTCTCTGATGCAGGGGTCTACCACTGCATTTCCCATTTCCCAGGAGAGACATTTGCAGCGGTTCAACTCACAGTACTGAGACAGAGTAAGTGTCTCACCATGATGGACAATAAGGGGACTGAAATTTTAGCCTTCAATAATTAAATAATTCAATTTTCCAGGTAAAAGACCTATAAATGGATTGGTAAACTCATATTTTGATGTGTTCATCAGTGCTGAAGATGAAGAAGGGCCATCTGGAGGAGGAAGAGGAGCACCGCTCAGAGGAGGGTTGTGGTGATGGACAGCCAGAGTCTGGAGTTTCGCTGGGATGAAATCTGTTTTTAGGGCTAGACAGCTTGAAGTCCTCAAAGAACGGGAAACACTTAATATATCAACTATTAATTAATTAATTAATTAATCAATCAGTCCCAGGGTAGGATGATGTTGTCGGTCACATTCTGCTGTTCATGAAGCACCACATCATCTTACACTGTGTTGTGACACAAGAATAAATCACTCTTGTGGATTGTTTGCACGTTTCACATTGTATATCTAAATCCATCACAAAATGTGTAGAAATTCTGGATGTTGTTTTCAATTGTCAACACAAGTGGGCGCCATATCCCAACTCACACAGCCATCTACAGAACAGCGACTGTGGCTCACTCGGAGGAAACAGGCTCACAAATCTAAGTGGCACCATTTCATTTGTTTATACCACACAAGTGATACAAATCACAGTCACAAATGCGGGTACAGATTACAGCCACAGTGGACTGCAATGAATCACGGTGTACTGCCTCCACCCATACAACACATTTAGACAGGCAGGAAAAGAGAGTGAATATTAGACTGAAGGGAGTGACCGTCCACAGACCATCTGATTCTCTTCATCTCTCTACCTGAGTGCCAGTTAATCCTCCCCTCATCCCCAGACTCCCAGCTGGATACAGTGGCTCCTTCTGAATGGCAAGTTACATTAACGCTGAGGAACTTTCCCCCTGCTGTCTGTTAGTCAAAGCTGATTGGAGATTACAAGCCTGCCGCGAGACACAGCCCCTCCATCTCATCTCAAATCACTTTTTCTCCCCTCACGCCTTCTTCATCGCTCCTTCTTCTCTCAGCTTCTTTATCTTGTTAATCCCAACTCTCCTTTTCAATGTCATCAACTTTCACTCGTCGCTTTGTTTTTGCCCCTTTTTGACTCACAAGAAAAATGAAGAGGGCAAAAAAAAAAAGCTTCCCCTCCTGTGTGGAGCCAGAATGATGTCATGAGGGCATTTGTCCTCCTGGTGTGGAGGCTTCCCTTCCTCTGCTAATTACCTTGTACAAACTAGAATCTGATATGGCGGATATGAGGTCCAAATAGAATTATTGTGGGCTAACAAAGAGATATTGAGATTCAGGGAATGAGGGAGAGCCTGCAAGTGAGACAGAATGAAAGGTACACACGCGCACTAACACACACACACACACACATGCACACACGCACACACATACTGAACACAACCACCCACACAACCACTTGTCCGTCCCCTCCATTCCCTCAGATAGGCTAATGTTATTACTGTGGTAATTATCCTCATTAGTGCCAGCAGCTGTAGAGAGCCCATCGCTTGCTGTTCAAACTCCACCCTAGCCCTCTCTGTCTTCACATCTCTCTTTATTTTCCCTAGATCTCATTTACAAAATTCATCCATGTCTTTTGTGTGCCGTGTAGAGGCAGTTGCAAAAATAGAGCCCATCAAATATCTAATTTGCTTAGGTGAACTCTGTTTTCTAACCCTTTAGATTCTATTCTGCTGATGAGGGTTACTACTGTGGACTGTTGCGCAGCACTGCTCTGTCATTTTGGGAGGGCGTCAGAAAGCTCTACAGTGTGTTAGGGGACAGAGCAGCGGAAGACGAGCGCAGAATTTTGAAAATAGTTCATACCGACATGGTACAAGCATACACATAATTATGTCCATTACAACTATTTTGCTTTTACATCCCTCACTTGCAGCTTCAAGGTTTTCGTGGAACACAAGATGGCACTGTTTTGTCAAATAATGCTTTGGGTGGTCTTCAGTGACCAACTGATTTGCCACATCCTCTAACTTTGCTCTTTCTCTTTTCTCTGCTGTTTCATGCCCCCCACCCCTTTCTTTTAAGCATCCTAACAAAAAACAGCAAGCAATTCTACATGAAAAACTCCCTGTCACAGTCGGTCCTGGACGGGTGCTATGACACTTTGACATTGGGTCTCCAGCAGGAATGAAAAATAGATAATATTAGTGTTTGTTCAGCTAAGGCTGTTATTTGTTTGCTTGATGTTTATTTGAAAGCAGCATGAAAATGATTCCCTTCATTTTTTTTCTTCACTTTACGCTCTGTCTGCATCCTTACACAGAAAATATGACATGAACAACTGAAAGAGACTGCTTTACACACAGCAGCCCCCGCTCTTTGAGATTGCCTTTTGTTTTATTGGTGGAGGCTGATGCGGACAGTAGGCAACCTGTATACTGCTAAGCCCCGTATCAGACGCTAAATGTCATGCATAGCCTGTTTTTATTGGCTGATATGGCTCAGTCTGCCCTTCTCCTTTTCCTGGAAGCCATTGTTAAAGAGGTGGTTGTTAATGCTAGTGACCAGATGGGCTCTTTCTCCCACAGGTCTGACTGGGGATGTTTACCATGCACCGGGCTGTGGATAACAGGTGAGACCAGCGCTGGCTTGTCGACCAATCAGAGAGCAGCAGATGTCTGGACTCTGCCTGTAAACCTTTATTTGGCATTTAGGACTGTGCGGAGTGCTGTTATAGAAGATAACAGGGTGTGAGTTTGATAATAACACTTTGTCGAAGTGTATCTTGTTGACTTTTTCATTTTAGTGCTTCATTTGATTTTTTGGATGTGGATATTATCTCTCTAAACCCCATTCACAGCAGCCCTCACAATCCCCGAGTCCCATATGCTCAATAAAGACTTACATAAGGATACTTTAACTAAATCAAGTAAAGAAAACTAACTTATATTTCAGATGACAAACTGCCATGCTATTTCATTTTCATCAAGCTCAGACATCATTTCCAGAAATGATGTCTGAACTTGATGATTGTACTTTGTGAGGCAAAATGTTTCCAGCATTAAGTGAACAAACAGTGAACATTCCTGTCCCTTTCCAATGCAGACCATCTTGAATTACTGCAATTTGGTATCATGGCAACAGCAGGGGTAAGGATGGCCCAGGGATTGGTAAGGAGGAGTCTTTTAAAGCTTTGAATCAATCTGCCCTATTGGGTGAGCTGTGTCTAGCATGCATGTATGGATTAGACTGCTTGGAGCACCTGTCCCTGTTCTGTCAACAGCAGATCAGGTTACTGGCCACACATTCACCTGGCTGACCCAACTTCCTGCGACTGACTGACACACACTGCCCTTTGTTCACTGCTGCCCTCAGAGCACAGCTACTTGTTCACCGACACATTTAGCATGCGTTCACAAGTTTAAGTCAATTTTGATAGCTCATCTGCTAGACAGACACATTGACATTCCAGCATTTTGTACCTGTGTAAAGGATGTGTAAAACACGTGTCATGATCAATAAGATTTAAAATAGTTTGAGACAAAGCCCTTTCTCTAGAGTAGCCTATCATATATTATGTTTTGCCAAAATTCCTGCCTGAGCACTGTCTTCTGACCCCAAGTCTAGATCTGGTCTTAATGAGGCCTCTCAGGCTGATTAGGGAGTTAAGCTGCCAGAGCAGCCTAGTGGAGCGAGGCTGAGGCTGTGCTTAACAACCTTCCAAGGACAGCTTGCCTCTAATACCAAACCCAAAGTGGGAGGCAAAGCTCAACCAAGACTGGGAAGAAACTACTATCCCTGATCTTTGCTCCAGAGTATTGAGATTTAAAGATTATCTTTATTCGATTTTCTAAATATCAACCATTTGTTTTGATATCCAGTGTCTGTCTGGGGTGTTGTGAAATTTGGAAAATCTGGGAAGTGGGAAATTACAGCAGCTGAGAGGATATGAAGCGTGTCTTCTTTCACACTAGACAAGTTTTATCCTTTCCTGATATCTCATCTGACTTTCTCAGGCCACATAATGGGGGAAAAGGCCCATAGATAGATCCATATCTTCATTCAGAATTAAAAAACTGGAGCGGCTGATCATTTCAGAGCATTCAAGCATTTCCATCACATACTCATGTGTAACCATTAACTGCTGTTCAAACAAAAGTCGCTGAGCCCGTGCTACCTAAAAGTACCTTCCATGCGAGGCTCCATTAGGGCTGCTAAAATCATTCTTGTTTCAGTCAGCAGGCCAGAGAAGGAAATACCAACTTATTATATCCAGCTGGCATGAAGCGCTCTGTGGGCACACGTTGCCTTATGGCCTAATACTCATAGTGGGGCCTCACAGCGAGCCTGTATTTTCTGTCATCCCCATTATCTCCCTGATGATGAAACGATTAGCTAGTAACCGTTATGCTAACCACAAAGCTGGAGGGGTGATGGATGGGCTAAGTGATAGACTCGGGTGGTTGGCTGGGGGGCTTTGTCCCAGATCTCTGACACCTTCTATCTTGTGATCCAGGCACCCCCCACACACACCATCACCACCACCCACATCCAACCCCCCAGATCCACCCCAGTTACCCCCACCAGCTGCCTCTGACCCCTCTTCACAGCCCTGCCTCTGCTTGCCATGTGCTGGGAGTCAAAGGGGTCCCCCTCCTATCACTCACCAGAATGGAACCCCACCATCTCCCGCCCCGCACACTAAATCACAATCAATCGTTTGGCAGACAGAGATGGATTGGGACATCCACGACCCTGTACCTTTCAGGAAGGCCGCTGCCTTCCAATGGGCTGCTGTCACTGACGAATAATAGAGGTGATTCCAGGAGGAGTGAGCGGGTCAAGTCTGCTGCCCTTGGAAGGAAGTGATCGGAAAGCAACGGATGGAAACTCTGTTCTCTTCAGGGACAACGACCCCACTGTGTAACAGCATGTAGTTATAGAGTGTATGGTAAACAGGCAATATATTTTTCCTTTAAAATAATAAAGGAACTTATTCTTATAAGACAAATCAGTGGGTTGCTGTTATCTATACATTTATAATATGAATTTGTTGCCATCTCCTATTACCCACCAGGAAGGAAAGAAAGACATCAAAGTCTATGGCATTTAAAATGTGATAAATTTACAATAGTCTTTTCCATATTTGATTTAGTTCTTTAAATTATGCACTACCAAAAAATTGTCATACTTCCGCAATCTGCCTGCTTTCTCCGATGCTCCCCCTTCAAAATAATACAGTCTTGACATTCTGCCTCACATCATCATGTGTATTTGAAGAGTCGCCGTCTAGTGCTTTATGATTTACTTCACCACAGACTGAGTGATTGCATCATTCAATGAGAATTGACAGCAAATGTCGTTGTTCAGACATGAAATAAGCCTCCATGATGCCATAACACGATGATTGGGAGTGAAAGATCTTATTATGTATTCAGTGCCAAGGGCTCGCGGAGGATCATTCACATGTAGATTTGTCCTTCTGGAAGTGCCACAGCTATACAATTTCCATTTAGATAAGGTGTATACACAAATAAAGAAAGGACAGCCAACAAGACATTGGGTTCTACATTTGATTAACTAATCATAGTCTTTGTAAATCCACTCGGAGGCCTTGAAGGGCAGTGCTGGGCTGTGCACACTGATTAGCCTATGCATGATTGCTGCAACTATGGCACAAATCAGCTCAAGTAACTCAACTCCATACACTACCCAGTGGCTGTCATTAATCACACAATTAAGAGATAGTGAGTTTATGTCTGTTTAATCCCTCTCCCCTTTCTCTCAGTGGATAACCACACTACAGTTCCTGATCAACAATAACTGATCGGCAAAAGTCTTGGAGTGCCAGGTGATTAGGGCGTTTAAATCTCCCTCGAGTGTGGATGCAGATCGTTTGTGATTAGCCTGAATTTCAACTTTCTTATTGCCTATTTCTGGAATGGCTAGTTCATTATCAGATGTTTGGCTCAAAAAAAAAAAGTGCTACCCCAGCTAAGGGTAATACCTTCAGGTTAATCACAAGTATGCTAAAATATTTTAACATTTGTGGTATAACATGCTAAATGGTGGTGCTTTCTATTCGTAGCATGCTGACAGGCCAAACAAGCCTCACGACTCCCTCCCAAAAGTGCTTTAACCCTTTTCCCACTTCCCTGCTAGCACACTTCATGAGCTCAGGTCACACTGTAGTGCAGTAGCGTCTGCGTGTATCATCTGAAGGCTGTATAGAAACTCTGCAGCCCCTCTCCATGACTGATCTCATTTGATAGAGCTCATTATGCAAACTGCTCCCAACTCCCGCCGCATAATTAGTGCTTAATTAATTTGAGTGAAATCTTTCATCTGTCTATGTCCGGCCAGCTCCTTCCTTCCATTTACAACATGATATTAATTTCAGAGGGGGGATGGTAGCCTGGCTGATGAAAAGGCTGATATAATTAATCAAGTATCTTTTTCCTTCATTTTTTGCAGGAATAATAATAAGTGTGATGAGCAGAGTCTGATTAACCCTATTATACTGCCTAATTAGGGTGATCATTTAATAATCAAGGAAGCAGCACAATTATAAGAGAATGCAAATTATGCCATCTAATGAAGAGTGTGCCAATTCTGGGAATTCTTTGTTTGGAAAATGTAGCATTCCAAAATCAAAGGTCAAGAAGAGGCCATTTGCTTGATGTATGTGTGCAAGAGGACGTACTTACATACTTGAGTTGAAAATTGTTCCGATACTTGATGCATTTCTCATCCCGTCTCATATCTCTGTGGACAGCACCCTATCAGCAGAACAAAAATGGGCTAAACCACACTTCCCACTTGCACACAGCAAATATCAGTGCTACCACTTGCCAACAAATGAATTTACTTTTAAATTAAACTGTCCTCAAATAATGGATGTTCAAAATGAAACATGGCATGATGTCAAAATATTTTATCATGACTATTATTAACCAAACTTTTTTTTTTTTTTTTTTTTTGCTGGGGTGCTCCAGCACTCCATCAGGAAGTCACAGTCACAGATGTATTGTGACCGTGCACGAGGTTGCTGCTCATCACCCCAGGCTCTGTGTCCCTGATGAGATGGCAACTCTTTATTTCCCACTGGCCCTGTCTGCTTTATGAAGCCTGAGGCACAAAAAAGGGCAGCTGCTGTGTGCTGTACTGTAAACTCAGGAGCAGAAGTTCAGTACCATGGACAGCAACCGGCCGGCTCAGCTCTCCCGAGGCACCGCTGATAACACTCAACAAACTTCAACCGGCCTTAATTACAGTATAACATTTAAATTATAATGATGTAGTCTGTTGCATGGGCAGTTATAGATAACAAATAGTTGAGGACTATTACTTGGAATACAGAATTGTGAATCTGAAGAGGCGGGAAAGCTTAACATTCAGTAAACTTGGTGATTTACAAATAGGTTTAATGCATTTCCAGATTAATATGTGAGATAAACTCGATAATACGCTTAAGGCTATAAGAACAATGGCCACTGTGTAGCTCCATATGTCAATAGATAAAGGATGTGGCCCATTAGGTCTGTGAGAGTCCATCTTTCATGTTCCTCGATGATACATCTGCCGTCTACACTTTCATCAAGATAATGGTGACCTCATATAAAGAGTCTATGAGCAATGGCCCAGATTTCATTTTTCTTACATGGAGTCATTGAAGTCATTATCAATATCATTACAATCTCGGAGAGCCAATGAGCAACAGAAGACGGGGCCTTGCTGTATCATTCTTCTTCTGTTGCCTACTTGTGTGAGAAATGCATTGACTGCTACAGTAAATGCCTGTCAATAAGATATTATGCTTCATACACAGGCTTATCTGCAGGGCTGCTGTGCGTGTCTTCTCCACTTCTTTGTGTTTTGTGAGTTATGTGCATGTGTGTGTGCACGCGTGTGTGTGCATCTACATGAATGTGCCTCAATTTACTCCTCTTCACCCCCATAGTGCAGCTGTGCCTCGGAGAACTCTTGTGAAGTAATTGAATGAGCCGGGGCAGGGGGAAACCTGCGGCAGCGAATGTGTACCCGCTGGCCTTATTATCTATAATACGGCAGCCGCTCTGCCTGCGCTTTGTCGTCTTCTCATGAATACAGAAATGAATTTGATGGACGTCAGAGGTGAACACAGAGGGGAGAGACAGGCCAGAGCGGTTTTAATCAGCTCCCTGATAGAACAATCACTTTATCCACCTCCACAGCTCAGAGGTGAATTAGTGTTTAACATTCCAGGGCATGCTTTCTGACAGGGGACTCCACCTCAAACAACCAATGGACTGCAGAGATTATCGAGAGACACTCTGATGTTTTTGATGAGTAAATTAGGGCTAAACATGCCCCTGGGACTTCAGCAACTGATGTGCAGGAAATCTTCATTTTTATAGGATGCAATTAATCACTGCTTTCTAGAAGAAAAGAAAATTTGGCACTTTTGCTCATTGTGTTAACCCTTAGAGGGCTCTGTTCAGATGTCTTTGCACACATGGAAACAGAGATGACAAATAAAACAATCTGTGGCTTTCCCTGAAGTGACTGATTATACAGGGCACATTTGCAATTATTGATATTGTATTTTGTAGTTATGCTACCCTGGATTTGAGCCCAGCACACTCTGATTATCCCCTTGCCGCATTTCCCAAAAACATCACCCGGGATATTTTGTAGTTATTCACTCAGACTGCTCATTAAGACTAGACATTCCTCCTCATTCTGTAATTTGTCATAAGCTAAAAGGTGACTCCTCACCTCCAGTTGAGTCTACTCTCAGACAAGGAAACATCATCCATAGATCTCCACCATCCTTTGAAGTCATCGGTTTCATTATGAAAGTCAAGAACTAGTCAGGGCCAGTTTTAATTCTGCCACTTTACAGAGCTTTTCATAGTAACCGTAGCTTATGTACTTCTTTCTAAAGTACACTTTGAAGTCTAGACAGCAGCATATGTGGTGCTGTTATAGCCACATAGGCAATTTACCCACTAACCCATTTGGGCATTGCAGTATTTTTCCATTCCTTGAGCTAGTTCTAAGAGGAAGTTGTCTCCTGTCAACAACAGCTAGCAAAACACTGACTTTCTTAGCCAACATGTGTTTTTTTTTCTTTGCTTATTGGTAGCATTGGATGCTTTTTTTGACTTGAACGCCAGCAGTAAAGTCCATCAGAATTGTGCGTCCATTCAAGAGTCACGTGTTCGATTCAAAACATTCACATATGAGGCTTTTTTCCAGAGCTCAACAAGTGAAAGGCCTAAACTCACCTGAGTTATTCCCCATGTGCCTCCTCCCACAATCTCAGTAGCGCAGAGAAGCCTACCATAACTGATTTCCCTCTAAAGCCTGGGGATATTGTAGTGGAAATCATCACACACACACACACACGCACACACACACACACACACACTGCATCCC
>OMLB01054742.1:21561-33806 GCA_900302555.1 Myripristis jacobus
CACACACACGCCTGCAAGGTTTGCCAGTGACTCATGTATTCATTGATAACAAGAGGAACTCTTTGGCCTTCAAATAACATCAAGAATTTGTTGTATTAGGGAGGAGAAAATGTCAGTAGTATGGATACATTCTCTCTGGCCAGTTCAGTAAAATAATTTTTTTTCTTTTTTAAACCATGAGAACAACAAATAAATACATATATAAATAAAGAACATTAATTAAAAAATAATAACTAATATGCTTTCTTCTAACATCAATCAGTCAACCTTATACTCACATAAATTATGAAGCATGATTAAACACGCAAACAGATAGGTACATCAGTAGAATAGAATAGAATAGAATAGAATAGAATAGATGTTGCCTTCCTTCATCAAAACCAGCAGTTATGGCCCAGCTTAAGACTATATGGCGGGAAGTAGTTTGCATCTGTTTTTAGACAAACTCATTTAGAACTATTTAAAAACCAATCACTTCATTAAACTCTGGCACTTTTGTTCTTGTGCGTAATTGTTCTGCTGTTCATGGCTGCTTGTTTTCAGTGAGGGGACAATGGCTGCAGCTATGGCTGTGTTGTGTCCACAGCTAGGCCTGATTAAATCTGGGTTCCTCGCTGGCTCTCTCCATGGTGCTGAAAGAGCCCTCTATCAGATTACAACCAGGCAGAATAGGGCCCAGGCTAATCCATTACAATAATTGATTGACAATGCATTGAGGGTGGCCATGTCGTGAGCACCAATTACAGTCGTGTCCTCTTGCACTTTCAAATTGGCTGGGGTTTAAAAAAAAGAAAGAAAGAAAGAAAGAAAAAGCACATGAAGCCAATCGTTCATTTGGGAAATAGAGGTTTATGTACAGCTGGGGAGAATGAGGGATAGGTAATCTAATCATTATGAAATGACCAAACTGCTCTGAGGCTCGCTCTGCAGCCATGACTAATGTGTGACAGAGACAGCGGGATGAGACCTCTCTCTAAAGTAACGTGTTGCTCCAGGGAAATCTTCCTCCTGCATCCTCAGCAATAACGTTTCAACCTGTAGGTGGTGCAGTGAGGTAAGAACCGGCCTCCCAGCCCAGGAGCTCAGACACTGCTTACTCTGGAGGTCAACTCTGAAGACTGCACCACCAGACACCACAGGCCGAGAGCTTAGGTGTTACTTGAAAATGATCATTTGCTGAACCTTGTGCAACTGTGTCAAGACACATGGTTTTACAGCTCTTACGGGTAATTTTTACACAGCAATGCTTCTCTTATAAGCTTGGGTTTTAGAATCTTTTCTAATTAAATTGGCAGCACCAATAAAATGGGAAAAGGGGGAAATATTTAAAATGCTACAGCTTGTGAGCAGGTTTTGGGGGGGTGTAGTTGAGCCTGCATTACAGGAGCTGCAGCTGTATGCTAATTAGGCGCCGATCCTTCAGTGCTTCCCCTCGCGCAGGGCAGCACGCGCCACTGAGCAAACACGCGCATGCGTCCGTGGCCAAGGCCGGCACACAAGGCCCACGCGCTTCACAGAAATTATCACGGGGGAAAGAGGAACTCGTTAAAATGCCATCAAAGCGTGTAGTCCCAACAAGCCACGACTAATAGATCTGCAAGCTAAAACTGATATAACTATAGAGAGGGAGCGGAGGCCTGGGGGCAGATGCACAACGGCACAAACATTTTGGAGTTGAAGAAACAAAGCACAGCAGGGCGGTTTGAAACTCACCGCGAGTTGTGCAGGCTTAAGTCATGATGGGAATATGATGCTGATTTTTGTTATTGTCTGGCATTGTTTTCCTGTTTAGTACTCAAGAAAAAAAATTGCCAGATACAAAAAAGTTTGAATCTGGCAGCTGCATGATACCCAGCTCACCAAGTGTAAACATAAATATCCATGAAAAGATTCATTCTGAGAAAACTTTTCAGTTTCTCTCTAGATCACTTTCTCTCTGGGCATAGGCCTATAGTTTTTCGATGTAGTCCATTTTCACCTGGGAAAACCCACCACAGTTATTCAAACAATTTTAGTAAAGCGGGTGGTTAACAAACCATGCGTCTTGCCACAAATTTAACCAAAATAACGGTGTGCGCTCAGGCAGGTGAGAAAGCACCAGGACAGAGAGGCCCATTGAAAGGCGTGGGCCTACGTCTCAGCTCCGATTGTGCAATTATTTGACTTGGTCATACTGCAGCTTTATGCAAATGAGGGGAACAATGCACGACGATGGAGATTAATTCCTCCCTGGTCTCCGACTGAAAGGAAAAAGAATGCACCCTCTGCCAAGTGGCGCACGACAGCCTACATTAGGCATTATAGCGACAAAAAACACTCAGCACACAAGTACACAAAGTGTTACGTGTGACATATCCACAGTAACTGTAGGAAGCATATTAATTTAAAAAGACTGTCGTTTGGAAAAACATGCCTCATTTTATATAAGACACCGTTTTCAAACTTCCTTTATTAGTTACATACTCATTTGTTGATTTTAGGAATAGGAGGCTGGGAAATGAAAGAAGTTAGAGTCTTACTGAAATTGCAGGGTTTATTTTAAGAAATTAACCTCGAAGTCAACAGATAACGAATATTTGATCATCTTTTGGAATAATCCGACTATTTGGATTTAGCACTGTTATATGTAAAACTCCAATCTTCAAACATTCCTCAGTAAAGTATATGAGGAAAACATTTGGGAAAGTTAAAAAGCGTGCCACATGCATAAACTTTTGTATGATATTACATTTTTACAAGCAGAAGAGCAGCAGACAACAATGGCAGCTACGTTTTACTTGAGATATTTGCGCAGCATTTTACAACACAAGCCTCGGCTGCGGCCTTCTTTGTCTAGAGCACCGATTCCGCCTCGCACGCGTCTAGCTGTGGGCCAGATTGGCCCTGAGTCCCGTTTCACAGTTAAGAGGTCAATTTGCCTTTCAAACGGGGGAAAGGGGGAAAAAAATTCAGGGATATCCAAGCGTGGGCAGACGTGGCTATTGTACACAAAGACCAGAGGGCCTTCTTATTACTTATGTATGCAGCGAGATGTCTGATTTATATGTCCAGTTAAACTACCGAGACAGACACGTGCCCAAAAATAAAGAAACACTCCCTTTAAAAAATGTTTATGAAACAAATAATAAAATAAAAAATCTTTCAAAACAAAGGCCGGAGGTTAGGGGCGACTGTGATTTTTCTGGAGGCCTCACGTCTTGTGCGTAAAGGTCATGCGTAAAATAAGTTGGCATGCGGACAGGAAATAAACACATAGCCTACATAAATACACAAACAGCTAAAAAAAACTAGCAGAAGTAAACAATGAAAACATCACTGAGCATTCAAGTGGCGTAAACTGCACCACAGTTTTACAGGTCTGTCTTGTCTTTGAGGTAAATTACCCCTCTGAGCAATATCATAACCTATATCTGATGAAATGGAGCTTTGCGTTTTAATTTAACCAAGTCTCTCTCATTCCCGTCTTAATTCTAAATTGTGATGATTGTGGCAGTGACGGACATTTCCTTTTGGCAGCTCCGGGGCCCCCAGAGGAGAGCCACAAAGCCGTGGCACGTGTGCATTTGTATAGGGGCCCATCAGACCGTAAAAAGAGGAGGGTCCCGGCGTGTGCCTCTGTCGGGGAGGGGCTGAGCGCACACATTAATGTAATAAACCGCAAGTAGGCTACATCTGCTAAGCTATCTGCACATCCTCCAACGAAATCCACCAAACCCAGGCTTTGAGCCCTCCCACAACCAAGTCCACTGGGATCTTGGTTTCATCCGATTGGTCGGGGATGCTGCAACAAGGGGGGGCGAGAACAATGGCATCATTCCGGCATAAAAAGAGTGGAGCTATGCCTTGGAGACGAAAACATTTCAGCAACAGAAGAATCGATACAGTGGAGAGATAAAGTCCTATAAGGTTCCAGTGTGGCCATAATTTACACAAACCTGGATTCTCGAGACTTCACTCACCTCTCCAAAGTGCCTTTCCGCCGTTACTCGCAAAGATGCCCAAAGGATTCCTGGTGAAAAGAAACAAGAAATCTGCACATGTTTCCTATAGGACTCGCTCAGACGAAGATGACCTCCAGGAACCACCCACCCCAGCTGCCTTGCCGAGTCAGGCGGACTTCTCCCCGCCGGTGTCTGTGGCGTCCAGCCCGGATCGCGCTGCAGCATCGCCGGATCTCGCAGCGGCAGCAGCAACAGCAGCGGCAGAAGCGCCGGTGCCGAGACTGGAGAAACCGGCGCAGTTTGGCAACCCCGAGGCGGTGTACCAAGCCCTCTACAGCCCCACCCGGCCCATCAGCAAGGAGCATGACAGGGGATATTTTGAGCGAAGTTTCAACTTGGGCTCACCTATTTCTGCCGAGTCATTCCCTACACCTGCCTCTCTCTCCGGCCTGGACCACCTCCTCTACGCTCCGGTTGACTTGAAAATCGGCACCAGCAACAGCAGCCGCAGCGGCACCACCAGCAGCGTCCCGGCTACAACCAACCGGGTCGGCACCAAAAGGCCCGCAGCTGACGGCACAGAGCGCAAGTCTAAACCTGCCTCCAAGAAACCCAAAGCCATTAGAAAACTCAACTTTGAAGACGAGGTGACGACTTCTCCCGTGCTCGGTCTCAAAATCAAAGAGGGACCGGTAGAAATAAAACCAAGGGCGCAATCATCTGGAGGAAACAAGCCTTTGGGAGAGTTTGTCTGCCAGCTGTGTAAAGAGGCGTACGCGGACCCCTTCTCCCTGGCGCAGCACAAGTGCTCCCGCATCGTCAGGGTAGAGTACCGCTGTCCCGAGTGCGATAAGATGTTCAGCTGCCCGGCCAACCTCGCCTCTCATCGCCGCTGGCACAAGCCCCGGGCCACCGGCGCGCCAGGGGTGCCACCCACGCAGGGCATCAAATCTGAAATGGCCAAAATGCCCCCACTAGGTGTCAAGTCCGTCTCCGAGGAAGCCAAAGACATGAGTGACAGGGACACCCCGAGTCCAGGTCTGTCCGAGTCGGGCTCTGAAGATGGCTCATACGACTGCCAATTCTGCGGGAAAAGGTTTAAGCGTCAGGCATACCTAAGAAAACACATCATGGGACACCAGGCCTTGCAAAAGAAAGTGCTGGAGGAGCATGGCTTTCAAAGCGGCGAGCGAGCGGAAGAGCAGGCTCCGGTGTCATCCTCATCATCCTCAGAGGAAGCCTCAAACCAAAGCCCCCTCAATCTGAGCCCGGTGGACTGCCTGCTGTGCCCGGTGTGCGGGGAGAGTTTCACCAGCAGGGCCGGCCAGGAGAGACACCTGCGTCTCATGCACTCCTCCCAGGTTTATCCGTGCAAATACTGCCCCGCCACTCTCTACAGCTCGCCGGGACTCACCAGGCACATAAACAAGTGCCACCCCTCGGAGAACAGGCAGGTCATCCTGCTTCAAATGCCTGTGCGCCCCGCCTGCTAAAGACAACACAAAAGTCGTGCCTTTGACGGGATAAGAAAAAAAAAGAAAAGAAAAAAGTGGCTTTGGGTTAAAAAAAAAAGAATAGAAAAAGAAAAAATAAAATAAAGATTTTGTGATGCTCATTGCCATACAGTAGGCCAATGAAAGGCAGGGCGGCTTGATGTTTAAATGGTGTTAAATGAGGTGTCTTTTTCCATGCCAATCAGTGATTGTTGAATGCTTCTCTCTGTCTTTGAATTACATAGGCCTATTTTGAGATTTTGTTTCTCAAATTAGTTTATCAAAAATAATACAAAGCGTTAGTTTGACTGTTAAAGGGTATTTTTCTAGGACAGCACCTGTGCTCAACGATAGCTTCTAGACCTAAGAAATGTTTTAAATTCTCATAAATCTTTTTTTGTTTTCCCAATCAAAGCCTTTTGGATTCACCGACTGTGATTGCTGTATCACTGTAGCTTTACGCTAGTTTGTGAATGACAGAACTTATCGACTTTGATGAAGAGAAATAGAGTGACTGAAGCATTCCCTTTTAGTAGAACCACAAATGCCTTTAGTAGACAAATAAGCCTAGTCGGAAATAGCCTACATACACATCCAAATTCCGCTGTATAACTGCCTTAAAAAGTCAACATAGATTGTTTTAATTTTGAATGCTGGCACATATTTTATTATTGAAGATTGTTGCAATATTTTTCATCATAAGTTTATTTATTTATTTATTCTAATTATTTTATGTAACTTATTGTTGTGTTTGTTGTGATTATTCTGTGAATCGTTCTGGCAGTTTACATGTCGTATAGCCAAAATGTTTTGTCAAATTCATGAGTTGTGATAACTGTCGTGGGTCGGGTTTTAATCTTCAATCTCCACAGCTCTTGTAAAAAGAAAAAGAAAAGAAAAAAACGTAAAGCTCTTACCTTAGATGCAATCTTTTTTAAGGACAAGTTATTTTTCTTAAATGTTGGCTTTTATAGCGCTTTGATTGTATGTGTATATCGTTGTTGTCTATCGAAATAAAATATTTTCAAAAGGACACGTGGTGTGGTGTTCAACTTTTGCAGGGTGGATAGAAGCAGCCAAAAGAACCGAACTGTCTTCCTTTTAACGAAACATCACTCAAGGTCTGATAGCAGGGATTTATGGTGTGTCTGTGGTACTCAGTGAGTTTACAGTGACCTTATAATACTTAAACTTTTATTTTTTTAATTTCCTCCACAATATTCTTCTTTGCACTGACAGTTTTAATTCCCCCTGCCAGTATTTCACAGTCTCCACACTTCATTTTTACCGGGAAATTCCTGTCATCCTGTTTGTGATGTTAACACTGTTAAGTGGCCTAGATGGACAGGCTGTGTGACACCAACTTCCATGTCCAAAGTCCACATCGAAATGAAAGCATGGCCTCACAAACTCTTCCTTTCAGGTCACGATTTTCTCACAAAATTCTCCGACACTTTTCAAAAGAAGTCTCAAAACGAAAAAATAACACGTTCCACCACGAGATAGACTTTATTGCCCTGATATCAAACTCAGACGGTGTGAAGCTGTGGTTCCTAAAGGGGGGTTCGGGGACCTGCAGGGGGGAACCAAGTCATTTATTTCATATTTATTTAATTTCCTATAAATTAGCTCTGTGTCAGAAAGTATAAGCATTTTTTTTTCATTTGATGTGATTTCACTTGGCCCATCTAACAGTCCACTCAGGCCGGGCTCTTTGGGTCAGGGTCGTATCAAATGGCAGCCCGTGGTCTGATGCGGATCTATTAAAGATCCTTGGCAGCAGAGAGAGAAAAAAAGTTTGGGAACCCCTGGGCTGACGCTGGCTTTCGATTCTCCATTTATCAGGCTTATTTTGGCCACGCAATAAATCATAGCTGCAGTGGCTCAATATACGTTGTTTCGCTGCCGTACAGAAGCACTTAGAGCCCAGTCATAAATTCCCAGCTAATACCATGTCAGGACATGACAAGAGGACAAAGAGGTGGCGGATTAAAGCTCACCTCTGGAGCAGCAAAACATCCGTCTGGGATAGATCGGAGGACGCGCAGCTCGTCTGTTGTTGATTTCGGCTGGTTAGGACACAGCAGGGCTCACACAGGCTTCACATTTATCTAACTTCCAAACCCTTTAATTAAAGCATAAAGTCAACTGTAATCTACCAAGCTGAACTTCCTTAAGTTTGAGCCCTTTTTAGGCCTCCTGTAAACATGCAGCTGGCATGGAAAATATTGAATTTAAGAGGATCCACTGAGTCTCTGGAGATCTGGCTCCAATTTCCTGTTTAGGCGTGACAGCACTTCCATTTAGTTCAAATCTAGTCTTGACCGATTCGAGGACACAAATCACTCTTCCATTGACTGCCCAAAGGAGATCATAATTATTTTAGAGCTGTCCACTCTCATAAATACTGCTTCACCTGTCCTGAGAGTGACAGACTTTTAAAGTCTCAATCCTACTTAAGACACAGCTGAGAAGAAATCAAGACTGGGATATTGGAGAGCCTGAAAATAGACTACAGCCTGTTACACATGAAATAGTACAGTCTTGTTAGTAATCATCACAGAGAATATCAGCCTTGGATGGTGAGGACATCCAGCTCCTTCCTGTGGTGTGCTGCAAACTCCGTGTCAGAGATGGAAGTAAAATAGTGGTGAGCTGGCTGAAAATGAGCTAACATTAAGGCTCTTTCTCACCCTCAGCACCACACACAGAGTTCCAATTATGGTCAAGTGCTCTTCTTAAATCTTAAGGCGGCCAGGCAGGGCGAGGCACCCGTAGGTGCTGCAACCATTGCACCTGTGCCTCCCGGTGAGGCTCCATTATGCCAGCCGCTCCCTAAGAAGGGCTAAGCAGCAGGGGAGACAGATGGGACGAGGGTCAGGTTACCCCTGCTGCTGCTAGCATGGCTGGGCTGGGGTCAGAAAACTCATGATAACAGCATCATCATGTCAGCACACACACACACACTCTCACACACACACACGCACACACACACACAAACACGCACACACACACACACACACACTTGTCCCTCTATGCACCTCACCCACTCAGTGTCTTGGGTTACACAATCAACTTTCCTCTTGCTGCAAGGGACAAAAAAAAGCACAAACACAAATACATGTAGAACTTCAAACTGATTTAATGAAATGTTTCAATTTTCACATTTCTAATAAAGATAGCAGAACTTCGGTTGTTAAAAACAGTTCGATATGTTGACAAGTAATGATGAAATCTTCAAGCTTTTTTTCCCCTCTTCCTCTTATACAAAGATTATATTACAGGCATTAACATATTTATATTAAGAGGGGACTGGAGCCCTCAATTTGACACGATGAACAAGGATTCCTAAACCAAGATAAAAACAAAAACATACTAGAACTAACACTACGTCTTTTGCTTCACAAGTATAAACCAGTACGCAAGACAGACAATCCTTATCCTGGTCCAAACTAACATTTCCAGCTGCTAAGCCCCAACAGAGTAACACACAAACTCACAACCTCAACTGAAAGTGAACTGAAGTGAAATCTTGACCCCTATTGTATCAACATACTGGCAGGTTCCTTCAAGTGGCATAAGGGAGGGGGGGGGAACGAAAGTTGTCTATGTATCTATACATTCTTCAGAACAGAGCACACATGTAGACTTCACTCAGACGTCCACTTTTGGAAACCCCTGCTTGGGGAACGTGAGCGCACCAAGAAGGTGAGACGTGAGAGACAGGACAAAGTGACAGACAGGAGCGACTGGGGGAAAGTAAGGCATAGTGGTGCAACAGATGGGGATAGTGTTGCAGCTTGGGTGGAGCCCTCAGAGTGTGCGAGCCTATGTATATATGCGACTGTGCGGGGAACACCTGGCTACCATGACGACTGTAACGGGCAGGTTGGAGAGGGAAGGAGGGGTTTACAGGTACAGCAGCAGCTTGGCTTGTTGCTAAGAGGGCTGTTCGTGTTCAGCTCCGGCATGCCACCTACGCCCAGCCCCCCCCACTCCACCTTGTCCTCCTGTGGCCTTGTGAGGCGACTTGGGGAACGTATCATGGGAAAGAGGAGGAGTCGGTGCCATTTGATTCCATTCACAGAGACACACAGAGCGGCGAGCACCACCTATAATAAAGACTAAACGCCGAACCCCGGGATCCAGACAATCTGTTTGTTGTGGGAAGCACGAGACGCTGACCTTTTCAGTCGCAAGGGGAGCATGACACTTTTTTTTTTGTTTGTTTGTTGTTTTTTTTTCCTAGATTGCTAACGAAGAGATGTGATGCAGGGCGGCGGGGCTGGTTTGTCTCACACAATGAAGATGAGAAACAAAATAAATCTGATTATGTGGAGCGGAGGTGGTGGGGAGGAAGAGGGTGTGGGACAGGATCTTGGTGGACAGACATTACACAGGCACTGTGAAAAAAGCTCCTTCAGAAAGTCACACTCTCTCTCTCTCTCTCTCTCTCTCAGACACACATGCGCGCACACACACACACACACACACACACACACACACACACCAGTGCATGAAGTTAAGATTCACCTGAGGCTCCGGCGGTATTTTTCCTCTAAACAGCACATGAATACATATAATACAATACGACAGCAAAATAATTCCTCAAATAGTACTCTATATATACACATCTAGAAAACAGACGTCAGCAAATAAAATTTAAAGCAATTTACATCCAAGAACAGAGAGAGAAACATTCGATGCTAGTGAGTGCAAAAAGACATCGGTGGGAATGTTGGAATGTCATAATCTAAGCTTCACGGGACAGGGGGAAAACGATGGCAAAGGAAAGAGACAGGGGGCACTTATTCAATTACCGGACATGAGACCAAGTTAACGACATCAGAAAACAATTACAAACGCAGTCTTTTCTCATTCCAGCAGAGTTACATAAATCAAAGCATGACAGAATCCATCGGAATTCATTTAAAAAAGGAAAATTAGAGTGATAAAAAAAGAGAAACAAATTTCGATTCAGCTCAAGTTAGAAAGACATCATTGATTGTCCACTCTGGATTCAAAACAATTAAAAAGAGCCTCCCGCTGCACATGCTACCAGTGCTCCGTAACCAGGAAGTCTGTGTAGCAGTGTGGCAGATACAAGTCATACTGTGGCGGCTTCCCCGTGAGTCAGTCTTTTCTCCTCTTCACCGCAGGAACATGGTCCAAAAATCGGGTCCAAACTGGCACCGAGGAACAGAACATCACAGCCCCCCCAAAAAAGAAAAAAGACTATCATCCTTTCACTTACAGTGACGGCCAGTCAGTGTGTTTGACACAGCAGGATTTGGGGAAAGAGGGGGGTGCAAGGAGGAGAAACCCATCAAGAAGTCAGAAGGCAAGACATTTATAAAAGGATATGGATATGTTGTGCAGTTTTAGCTTTATGCAATTTACAGCTGCATCATTCAGTGCTTTGTTATTCGAGTGTTGAGCTAGACAAGATACGGAAACACGCGGTGCAACGGTCTCCCATTCCATTGCTATGGTGTAGAAGCATCTTAAGAGTACATACTAGTGCATGAAAACTGCACCAGAGGATGATTTTTTTAAAATCACAGGCTAGGACTTGCATCAGTCAAGGATTCCTACGTTGATTCATTAGCTGAAACCTCCAGAGAACATAAATAGCTTAGTCTCATGTCCATCTCAAGCAAAAACAAACAAACAAACAAAAACAAATGGAAATGTATCAAAGTAATCAATAATTGCCACTTAAATTAAAAATTGCAATGTGCTCCAGTTACATGTTTACATGATACACACACACACACAAAAAAAGAACAACAAATACGTGCCAAAACGCTTGCAGTCACAACGGGGTACATGAGGTTCTTCAAGAATAGATTTAAAGGCTGCGCTGGGGGGGAGCTGGGGAGCTGGGGGCCGGTTGAAGAGCTCAGTTGGAAGATTTGCTTATAGCGCTGGCTGATCGGCGGAGTTTTCCGGAAACCCGGTTCCTGGTGGCACGGGGCATGGTGGGAGAGACCTGGTCGACAGAGTCTGCTGGTCCTGCAGCAGTACTGAGCTCGGCACTCGTACTGCCAGAGAAGGAGCCTGGGACAGAGAGAGGGAGGGCGCGCCAGCGGACGGAGAGAAAGAGAGAGAGCTGGTTAGACATGGCAGGGGTTCATGCAGCTTTTGTGCAAACCGCTGTATATCCCAGCATGCTCTGTCATGCATGTGACTGCTCCCACGACCAAGATTACCCACACTGCTGTTTAGAGGATTCCGCTAATATTCATTTCCACCAGCACTGACAAAACATGAATGTGATACAATTGTTTTTTTTGTTTTGTTTTTTAAAATCAAAATAAACAAAGAAAAAACCCTGCAACACTGTCTTCGGACCTGATTCTTTTTCCACCTTGGCAATCACAATAAAATAAAGATGCGATAAAGCGATCATGACATTTCAGCACAAATGACATGCCTTCTTCACATGCTTTAGAGAAGTCAAGCTGTACAGGAGATGCTGTCGCTCTTCCCAATACAAGTTTTCCAGGTGCTCGTATGAAAAAAAGAGAGGCAACCATTGTAGCCGCATGCAAAAAAAGATGTATTCAGTGGGCTATGTGACAGCAAAATGCTTTGAATGGTGATAAAATTATGCATTATGTTGCTGTTGTGAACATGTGAAGGCCTCCCTTTTTTGTGCGAATGCTGTCTTTTCTCAAACCCGTCACATCAATGGCTATGGGACATGAACAGGGAGAAGTGGGGCGTCATGAAAAGCGAGCGCGGCCAAGCAAATATGCTGCACGTCTCCTCTACTTTGTCAGTACTCGCTTACCTAAACCCAAACCCA
>OMLB01054743.1:0-25899 GCA_900302555.1 Myripristis jacobus
ACTCGGACAACAGAACCACCTCCTTTTTCCCACATAGGAAAGATCTTTAGCCAGAAGGATGAACTCTTGTGGTCTCTTGTGAACTGTTGGTCATTGCTCATTTCCTCACACCTGAGTCTCAAACTGAACTCAAAAGCCAATCAATGCTCCTCACTGAAGGAGCTCTTCATAAATGTGTTTCACTTCAAGCAGAGAATGTTGTGAGTTAAGGATAAAAATGTTTCTGATTCAACTCATATTTGACTAAATGACATGTTGAGGAGACAAACGCAGAGTGCAGTTATGTAACCTTGTAATCCTCTGTCTAGGGTCAGTAGGTTAATCCTCCTGGTGCACTCTCTGTCTCCTTCTTTATCTCTCTACCTCTCTGTTCAAACCTGGAGTTGATTTTGATCGGTGTATGCTCACTGCCACCTAGGAATTGTTTTAGTCCCCTGAATAACTGTGACCTCCCATCTCTCTGTGCCTCCACCAGGTGGCAGAGTACCATGTGAAGCGCTGTTTAGAAGCCGGATTATGGACCAGCACAGTGAGGTGGACAAAAGACGATACTACAGAAACAGATGATATACGCATGATGGAGACATCCTAGCAAACGTGGGGTCAGCCCCCCGCCTTCTTTCTCTCCTTTCCAGCCCTTACCACCATCCCCCCATGACCACAGGAACAACCTGAATTAATAAGCCCTCTTTCTACAGCTGACAATGCCAGTACAGAGCAGGGATTAATAAAAGCATGATCAGTTTTCACTGGCACTCATTTGTCAACTTTTGCACCTCATCTCATGTTCAGGACTTGCAGGTAACCATGTACCTCTTAACAACAAACAGATCATTATTATTATTATTATTGTCATTATTTTGTTACTTGGTTGATGTCTGGCGAGTTGCTTCCTGCAGGATATCTGCTAATGAAATTATGCGTTGTGCCATAACCCTTGGTTTAGTAAGGGGAGATAAGAGTTCTATAAGCCTGTCTTCAGATAACACTCTTTAATTTATCCCTGCAAATAAGAAACATCCCTTTTGGAGAGGTAAAGAGCTGGCCAACTTTAGTGCATAAACTAGATGACAGGAAAAAAACAATGAACAGTTTCTCTGGTTAATATTCAAGTATTAGTGCCCACCTCTGAAACATGACCCAGGGTGGTGGACATCTGTCAGTATTGATATCAGTATGTTTCTTAATATGTAGAGAGCTAATAAGACCCAGTCTCACGCCTCTGTTGAAATTGTCTTCAGTGTATGGCTTTTTTGCCATTTTGAGCTAGTTACTTCACTCACTGCTGTCATGCCAGTAACCAAAAGTGCATTCCTTGTGGTAATTTGAACTTGTATTCGCAGAAAACACAGCTGCAAGCAAGCAGATGAGAATGAAATGACAGCAGATCTGTACAGAGATGCTTGCAAGTCACTTCTGTTGCTCGCTGTGCAGGTCATACTAAGTGAAATGTGGCTTACACTCTTGCAAGGTGAATATATGAGGAATGGGAACTGGAATTGTAGTTTAACAAGATCTGCATCTCAGAGAGAGAGAGACAGTGATAGAGGGAGAGAGGAAAGGCAGGGGATGACAAACAGCAAATGGCTTGAGATGGGATTCAAGCTCAGGATGCTGTGGGTTGGACTCCGCTTTAACAAGTGGTATGTGCTGTTATCTGGGGAGCTACAAGGGCGCCCTGATCAGTGGCCATTTACACTCAGAACGAACAGAAAGTGCAGCCAGCAGCGCGGCCTTGCCTAGGCGTTTGGGATAATCAGCTACTTGACATGTTGGCATGTGTTTCCACTCCTAGTTGAGCCATGAAACCGTACAGAGCTGCCATCGTTTTCCCAAGAACAGCAACAAGTTGACAAGAGAAAAATAGATAGCCTATCCTATAACTCTGCTTTACCAATAACGAATGGGAATTATTACCAAGGTAGTCTTACTGGCTTTTCCTTTAGGCTGAATAATTTATTAGAATGACATGCACGAAGGCCAGCACGTACGTGGCCTTGGGAATGGGGCTACATGAGGAATAGCCATTTGGCCATTTCCTGCCTGTTTGTCTTAGTGAAGGCAGGACAATGGTTGATTTAATGTTTTAGACAAAATATTTTTCAGTGTTGTCTGGAGAGAGGCTTATAGTAATAATTAAAGTTCAGAAATTCCAACTAAAACGGAAACCTCCTCCATTTGTCATGCATAACATGCATCTTTGATGTTCATGTTTTGTCTGAATAGTGCATAACTTCAAAAATCATGTGTAATTTCCCCCAGGGCACAACCGAGCTATGAAGTCAACAGAGGTGCATTTGGCCACACTGATACCAAAGTGTGAATGGGATTTCCAGTTCACAGAAAACGACACAATATTCAATATACGCTTACAAGTAATTTCTCTTGTTCACTTTGCTTTTTCAAACTTTTCTGTAATTGAAATGATTCAGGCTTACAGAAACATATTGGATGGTTGCTTACCTATCCACATTGGAATATGACAAAGACAAATTATGGAGTAATGCTGCGGTCCAGCGGGGAGTTGTACCTGTGAATCACGACTTCAAAGTCACGAGTCAAGACTTAAAACCGTTCCACGCATAACTGACAAACATTATGTTATTTAATTTCATACACTTAACAGGTAATGACATCTGTAGTATTTACAACATAAATGTAAAAAAGTAATTTTGATCTCTACCCAATACAATATTTCTCACCGTTGGCTACAACCGTCTCCTGTTTGTGTACAAAACATAAACTGCGTGACGTCGAGCGAGGAAGTTGGAGTACGTTGAGCACAATCGAGTTCACAGGCGTGAATTCACAGGTTTGGCTATAGCCCCGCCCACTTTTAACCGGTAAATCACCAGTTACGGGTGGCCTGGAACACAGCATAAGAACAGTGCATACACTAATGTACCCATCATTTCATGCCGGGCAACCAATGATATAATTTATTGATAGAGAATGCACCTAAGTAGTGATGTAAATTTGCATTTTGTGAAGGGGAAGATCAGTCCAGCTGTTGGCACAGTTTTTAAATGACACAAATAATCCATATTCATCTAATATCTGGATACAGGACTCATGGTAATAGCTGTGTGGGCAAACAGCTAGTAAGTAGAGAGAGGCAATAATACTTTTCATATTTGGCTGTTTTAAATTTTAACCTCTTATTAATCTAAATTAATAAGGTCTGCTCCCTGGTCATTTATTTCACTAAGGAGCTGCAAGTTTCAGCCAGAAAATGTAAAGACAGCTCAGTACAGTTAACAAATTGTTTTTCATCATGCCAAATGGTTATTGTGGCATTTGCACTTGTGATCTTCCATCTTTCCCTACATACAAGTTGGACTTGGTCTGGATGGGCTTTTTTTTTTAGGTGGAATGGTGGGCCAGACTGGGGCTAACTGAATTCTCCCTTTTTACCAGCTTTCCATCTGTTTTACACAGAATTCAAGCTGGATCACTACCGCCAATGTCCTTCTACAAGTGCTCCATGTAAAGACTGCTGTATATCATGTGTTGGTTAAAGTTCTTGGCTCTTGGATCAGCACTTAAGTAGGAGAAACAAAGCACCAGTATGGAGGGGGGAAAAGGGCTGCGCTCTCCACAAACAGACTTTTATATTTGTATGTAGAGAAGATATCTCTGCATCTGAATGTCTCCTGCACTTTATATTTCTCTTTCAAAACAGAAAAGTGGTGGAAAAGAGGCAGAGGTGGTATTTCTGAAGCACTTGACCTCATTACTCTTCCTCAATCCATATTGCTTTGATTTGATCGAAAACTTTTTTTTTTTTCATTTACAAGCAGGCCTTAGATGAGCTTGTGTTTGAATTGTGTGACATTTCATTTCAATGTTTTGTTTTTTTTTTTAAATTCTGGTGTTTCCTGACTTTATCTGCCACAGTGTTAAAGGGAGCTCGCTCTGATTATTAGGCTTCCACCTTACTGGCCCCTCTAGTGCCCCCAAAATTCAGAGATTTATATTGCAAATTGTGGAACTGACTATCTCCTGGTGCATTAAAGTACACGTGGTTTCGACTTAAATCGTGTGTGATGCATTGTTGATTCTGGAGTGCAGCTGTATATCATTGTCCCACCACTCAGTCAATTGTTTCAGAAAATCAAGACTGAGTACTAGCAGCTTCTACCCTGTGGTACAACAAATGTACTCAGAAAAACTAACACTATCATAAATAAAACTCTATCAGGGTGGTGTTGAAAATGAAGCTGGTAGTACACTGCATGGGCGAAAGTATTGGCCACACCTCTTAACCACTGAATTCAGGTGTTTCATTCAGTCCCATTGCCACAGGTGTATAAACTCCAGCAGCTAGCCATGCAGTCTGCCTTTACAAACATTTGTGAAAGAATGGCTCGTTCTAAAGAGCTCACTAAATTCCATTGTGGTGCTGTAATAGTCATGTAATAGGATGCCAGCGCTGCAACAGGTCAGTCGGTGAAATTTCTTCCCTCCTAGATATTCCACCATCAAAAGTGGCAGACCACGTAAGGTTACAGAGCGGAGTTGCCGAGTGCTGAGGCGCATAGTGCGTAAAAGTGGCCGACGCTCTGCTGACTCAGTAACTGCAGAGCTCCAAACCTCCTCTGGCATCAACATCAGCACAGAAACTGAGCCGGGAGCTTCATGGCATGGGTTTCCATGGCCGAGCAGCCACACGCAAGCCTAACATCACTGAACAGAATGGAAAAGTATCCAGTTGTCATTTTGTTTTTTGTAATAAATGCAATCAATGAAGTGATCTGTAGTATCAGTTTATTACAAATCATATATACATATAATATTCATATCAGAAGAGGTGATGTGTTACAAAATATTGGATTCAAGTCATTAGAAATATATATTATTCAAAGAAACATTAAATCTATATTTCAAGGCAAGCTGACATGTGGCTCGGTGAATCTAAACATTTTAGCAATATAAATATATAAACCCTTCAGAGATGTAAATGTGGAAACAGAGGAATGGGGGTAACTCAATTCCATGAGGCCTTAAGTGTGATATTTGATGCAAGAGAATGTTATTTCTGCGCTAACTGTGCTTCAAATTCTCTGTTCTATGACATTTCCCATTATACTGTCAAACTTGATGGCAAACATAAGTATATTTATCTGAACTTTCTCTGAATAACTGAAAAAAGGAGTGCATGATAAAGGCTCATTTCAGAGGCAACATTCACACAGCAAATTGTTACATTTTATTTCTTGTGATAAAATTAAAAAAAAGCATTTACTACAATCTGTGCAGTCATTTTATACATTAGATCAGTTAGTTGTTTTTTTTTTTTTAATTGAATTAATAGCTTGGTGATTCATATTCATAATAAAAAAAAGTATTGATCAACTACATTCAAAAGCAGCAAAAGGCACTTGAGTGCAAGAGAGAGGATGTACAACAATAAAGTTGTAGAACACGGTACATCTCCCTTTAGGACAAATGCAGAATAACGTCCAAATATCAGCCCTAATACCGCTATCACTCACATTTTATTATGATGGAATAATGAGATTGTTTCTCTGGAGGATTTTGAGTGCCCTTCTAAACTGTGGCAGAAACTGTAACGTTGGATGAGCTTAAGGAAAGTTGAAGTGTGTGCTCATCTTTACGACAGAGGAAAATTGTACTAGTCCTAAATCTCAAAACAGAAAAAAGCTGACTTCACCTGTGTCAGTTAGGGTTGAAGTCACTGCAGATGTCGCAACAAAAATGGAAATAAAGATCTTCGTGGCCTATCACCCTCGAGTAGCTCCTAATGCTCACGTCGTTGTGTAACACCTCTGGCGAAAGTGACCTTGAATTTCTGCTGCGTGAGATCTGATTTTCATATCTGATTTTCACCGGTGCTGCCTCGCTTTAGAAGGGCAAATTCTGGAGAGAAGGGACTCCTGTAATTTCTGTAACGGTGACACTGATCAATGTTGGACTTCAAGAGGTTTTTTGCACACATTCCTGAGAAAAGTTCAGATCATTTAAACGACATTGTGGCAACAGTGCATCTAAAGTGCAGCACACATACAAAGTGAAACAGCTCTGACAACATGACAACATCCTTGGTCCAAATTTTGAGACTTACAGTAAAGGCCGTTCATACTAGACTGGCATGAAGTTGAAAGGCATTAGGATACTTTTCTGTTCCCAGAGGTTGGACCCTACATGTGGAGTGGTTTCTGCTGGTAAACTTCACAGTCCTCTTGTGGCAGCCTGGGCCTTCTAGACAAGGACATTCTCACTGACTGACTGTGGGGAGCTTTTTGTGGAGGAAAGCCTGGACGTGAGGCCAGATCTTGTTGGTCTCTGTTCCAGAAAAGACCTCCAGCACCCCTTTGCTCCTGTGAGGGCCAAAGAATACCAGGCAGTTGTACGGTCAGTCACCATGGTAACTGCAATTCAATGGACCCAGCAATACATAAATCAGAAACATCCATACAGCATAGTCAAACAATTTTCATACTTGAAGACTACACTTCTATTTCACCTTCTTTTGTTATTACTGTTTCTTATTCCATTCTGTGCTGTTGTTTGTTATGTTATGTTTTGCTCTATTCTATTCCATTCTACTCTATACTGATCTGTTTACCTCCTCTCTGTTCTGTTTTCTGTGATGAACAGCCTCTTAAAAGCTGAGTTAAAAGAAGTGGGACACTAGCTAAGTACATCCCTGTGGTTTTAGAGAGCACTGACGAATGTTTTGCTACTTAATTAGTCCAGAAATAGAAACTATGATGCATGGCCATTCACACTGGGTTCACGGGCAAGCAATTATAGTTGGGAGTTGGTTTTGATGAAGCGAAAAGATAAAAGCACCCAGTTTGTGAATAGTGTCCAAAGGGTTTGTGCTCCTGTAATGAGAAGAGCTCCCTCCAGCTTGTCCTGCTGGAATGTGTTTCTTTTTAAGCCGTTTTTCAGTCACTCGACCTGAAGGAATGTGCAGTGAGAACCAGGCCCAAGGTCAAGGTTCACAAAGATAATCTTGCAAAGGCCTTTCACCTGGATTGCTGCACTTACATGGACAGACAGGTAACCAAAAGGAGGAGGAGTTCACTTCAGTGAGATATGCGGCAGTGCAGGTCCTAAATCAAGGTTCACTACATTACATGTGGTTAAGTGCAGTACAAGTTTACCTGTAGGACTTGTAGGGCTTCTTTTTATAGTGCCTCTGTGTGATGTAGTAGTATTTTAGAGAGACAGGTGGGCGGGGATGTGTGCAACTACTGTAGGTGGGGCATATATTTTTAGGTATCTGTACTATCATACCTGTAGTATTCTAAGACCGGTTCAGTCTGGGTTTCGTAGGCCTTCAGTCTCCGCATGACAGTCTCCGGTGTGTCGTCATCCCTCTGCACCAGAGGCTCCCCTGTCACATCATCCAAACCCTGGAGAATACACCAAAACAAGGTTGACAACATGGGAAAAAACACCCTGAAATTTGAAAATAAAGTAAATACTAAGTCTGTTCAATTTGTTTGGGTTTCCTCCCACTGATCACCTGCTGCACAAGTCAGGTGAAGCTCTCATATATGAATATGTGGTGTGTATATTGGTATTTTGTATGATACATTACATGCATTGTAGCCTGCATGCAGACACCCAGACGCCCTTGAAACCCAGACAGAGTAGAAACCTGGAGGAATGTAAACACTTCCAGACACAGAGCTCTGCTCACCAAGAGGAGGGAGAAAGCTCACAGTTTGAAGGCTGTATAAATTTTAGTAGAATTTAGTAGGTAAACCTTGAATTTTCACTTCATGTAAGATATTATGTTTTATTTCCAGTTTGAGCCTTTACGGTTCAAACACAAGTGAGCTGAGCTGTTGGATATTTTCCTGCAAGTAGGTTTATTGTCCCAGTGATGATCCCGTAGTCTCCACCAGCTGACACGCACGGGAGGTGCAACTATTTAGTGATTTCTTTCTCCCACTTCTTACCAAAAGCACTGCTCAGCTCAATTAAAAATCTCACTTCTCATGCACTATCACTGGATTTCTGACTCCTATGACTTATCTGTCTCTCTGTGACTGTGTGGTGATGCAGGCTAAGGCGTCATCTTAAAAACAGGCACAATATATTGAGTTTTGTTGTGTGGCCTCTGAAGTTTTTCAATGCCTTGATGTTTTCCTGCTCTGACATCACTGCAGAAGCATTACAGCAGCGAAAGCCACAATAAGAGTACGAATAGGCATAATAAAATGTGAATTCCACTACAGGAGAGACTTGATGTTCTCTATAATTAGGTGGGAAAAAAATATGTGTATACTTCAGTATCGGCATTGGCAAGCAGCCACAAGAGCTGGAAAATATCAGCATATCAGCAATCAGCAAAAAATCCATGTTGTGCATCCCTAGCTCTAAGTATTAAATAATGTCTCTCTGGCTTGCAGCACATCTACAGGTAAAATTAAACACTTATATAACATGAATGCACAAACACAAACACACTCTTGCTCAGATTGGATTCCTGTTTGTATGTCTGTTTCTTACATGGTTCTTTCTCAAATTGGACTTTGAGGAATAAACTCAAGTCAATGATTAACCATAAATGAGTTATTCCTCCACACAATGCAGGAAGTCCAGCACTGACATGCTGCTAATCACCACCACAGTAAGAATATGCACACAAGACCACAGACACAACAGCTAAGATCAAGCCATGGCTCAGACAAACAGAGAACAGGCACTTAAAGCTGTGGGTAAGGTTCATCAACATAGCTGTTAACAACCAAAAAAAAGCTTTATAGTACATCACAAGATCACAGCCATAATAATTTTCTGCTTTGTTCCTCGTATAATTACTGTCCATGAAAGGAAATCTTGCATAATCTCCTGTAATAAGTCAACTTTCCCACAATAATAAAAACGTTATATTGAAGATCATCCCATTTAAAAAGGTACGGTGAGATTTTAAAAGGATTCTTTGGTCCTGAATGCAATGGCCTTTTATATATTCAAATAAAATTAGATTGGAGTCATGTTACAGCGGCAAATTAAAATACAGTCAGTTCATATTATGTGAAAAGGTCTTAAAAAAATGTGTCATTACTTTCGGGAAGAACATAAAAACATTTGTCCAGACATGGGCCATCATGTGTCGTGGGGGGACGTGACTTTTCAGGCTCTTGTTTCAACTAAAGCCTACAGACGACACCAGGTGATGTCACTGACTTGCACACCTTCAGCCAGTGAGGAAGGACTAGTCAGTGAAGTCATCTTCTTTTGTGATCAGAGGGAACGAAAACAGGCAGCCTCCATGGGCTCTGCCTGCCTTTTAATCCCTATTGTGTGAATCATGTGAATAATCCTCAACAGAAACAATCCGGAGATTGTGATGCAGCCCATCGGGCGAAAGAGAGGATTTACTTAGTCATCATCCTTTTCCTTTGGAAGTTGTTGAGCAGTACTCTCACTCTGTAAAGGCTGAGAGGTTGTTCATTATTGCTTGAGGAAAAAAATATTGTAACTGCTACTGTTTGCTCTACTAACAATACACCAGTGCACTAAAAACACCTCTGTTTACTGGTGTGTAATTACACGGGATGAGTGCAAAGGTCCCCCACTTGGGCTTTCAAAGCAAACAAAGGGCCTGTTGTTGTATCTCACCCTCTCTGTCTACGCACAGCTCATTTTCATTCACCCTCTCATTTTTCTGTTTCGTCTGTGCATCTCATTATTCTGCTGTTCGCATCCTGTCTCTATCACTTTTTTCTGTCCCTCCCTGTCATCCCTCAGACTTTGTTTTGCCCATTATTGATCATTTTGTGTCTCGATGTTGACTCTTCGCCTAAGGTCCAGAGTAAAGTGTTAGACTAGGTGGGCATTCAAGGACATTTATGTTTCAGATGGTCACATGGTGCAAAAATCATATTGCCATGGTGAGATTTCTGCTAGTAAACATATGTTCTTACATCTGGAGAATACAATTTGCAGGCCAGGACGTCTCTGTGGCACCATAACAATAATTTCCTATCACGTTTCGTCACATATTTTACCTTTATCAAAAAATTGCAGCAGCTGTGATTTGTATATTGCTCTTGCCCATATTTCGATTTGGACAGCATTTTGCTTAATTGTTTAGCCCTAAAATTCAGATGATTTAAGCTCAGTAAGAGACAAACAGACAATAATTGGAGGGTGTATGCTTGTGCAGCGACTAGCAGCAATGCATTTTGTCAGAATTGCTCTTTCATTTGTTTTTCCATCTCATTCCAGGAAATGATCACGTCGTCTGATTGCAGTTTTTACTACTGCATAGGTAGCTGTTCTTTGCATCATCTGAACATATAATATTGTATTCCTATACTGATTCATTGCTCCTGTGCTGTTTCTGTAGGTCTGTTTGTTTGCTTGTTGCTCCTGCAATGGAGCATTTAGACCCACTTTTGCCTTTGTCTAGTGCTTTTTATGTATGTTTTTTACTAATATGTTGCTTTGCTCCAAAACCAGTCACCCGTTGGAACAAAGTAAAGAAAGATGAGCTGCCAGAAATCAGAAATTAAAAAAAAAACTCAACAAGTAAGAGAGATGCACAGTAAAATTAGTGGCATAGCAAAAATTCTAGGCAGAAATGTGTACTGATTATCACTGAAAATGTATTTACAGCGACTTTAGGTGGGTTGAAATCCACATTGTAGACCCTGCCACTGGGAAGGTGGGTCCAGCGAGAGGTCAGCCTTTGTTTGATGGTCTGGAAAGGCACATCCAAGTTGATGACTGTATCTACTCGGTAGACATTATCCAGAGCCTCCGCCTGGGAAACTGTGCGAGGGAAACCTGGGACCGGAAAGAGAAAAAGAGTGACAGAGGGGAAAACGGGATGGAGAGAGAAAAAAGGAGAGCAATGTGAGGTACATTTTATGAAGGATGTGATGAATGATGTTGCCAGGATTTGGATCACGTAGCAACACAGAATGTCGGATCGATATGAAGAGCAGAAGTCTCAGAGTTTTAGACTTGTTATGTTCCACTGGGAGCAGAAAACTCAAACCAGCTCTGCTTGCAGCCAACCATCCGCTCTCTGGAGAGCCTCTGAAGACTAATATCCATTTCTGATTATGTAACGCCTGTGATCTGTTTTTCTTTTAAGTTTACATTAGGAAACACAGACACACACAAGACAAAGAAAGCAGTCCACAACCATTCATGAGAAACAAAAGAGCACTGTTCCAAACCATTTTATCTGTATATCAGTTTTTAGTAAACACACTAGTATTTACGCATGACTCAATATTTTGAAAGTATGAATAATTCAATTCTCAACCAATGCTAGTCGTTTTCTGAAAATATTCTGTAAAGTTGTATATATAAATTTTCAGAAATAGATTTTTCTTGAGAGGAAATACCACTTTTCTGAAACAGTGGACACTTTTCAGGGGATATCTCAAGAGTTGAGAGGATATCTGAGTGTACTTGCATAGTACTTTGCTAAGCAGGCACAGATATGTGTGGGTGTGGGGGTGTGTGTGTGTGTGTGTGTGTGTGTGTGTGTGTGTGTGTGTGTGTGTGTGTGTGTGTGTGTGTGTGTTTATGTGTGTTGTCATCAGGTTGAATGTCGTGGTTGTTTTGATACAGCCCAGAATGACTTGGACCCCCTCTGACCTGAGCCCCAACATCAAGTAAAGAGATGGCAATGGGAGAATGATATTAATGCAACAATCAGTGAGGCTGTATTTCCAGCAACACCACAAGATAATGACAAGACTCCAAAAATCACAATCCTTGCATCAAGTAGACTGCACACCATGTAGATGGGCTTTTGTAAAAAAACAAACAAAAAAAAAACAATATACCACCCATGGCCCAAATACAGTCAAGCAAGGACAACGTCATCAGCCCACCAAGCACAGCACCATCAGGACCAGCCACCCCCAGCATCCACAGAGCACAGGCCACCACTGTCAAGAAATAATAGACTGGCTGGAGGCTGATAGCTGCCAACAACACAGAACCAGGACCCAACATTCTGCAAAGATCTTTTTGGCCACTAGGGCTATGGTCTAATATTTAAAGGAGTGGCATACCACAAAAAGTAATATAAGCTCCATCATCAGTGGTAGAGAACATGTTTAATTGTTTCACTGAGTCATGCTTCTAGTTCCTCCCAAGTCCATGTTGCAGGACTGGGTGAGTCCTGCAGAATGCTTAGTCAGCCTCTCCTGGAGCAGACAGCCCCTCTCGGAGCTGCTCCTGTTAGCAGCTCCTGCTGGACACTCAGTGGGTCGGCTGGCCTTCTTCAAGAACACACTCTTATCATTATTTTGTCCGTACTTGTCTTGTTTTTTCTGGATGTCCTTGTCGGGTGCGTCATCCCCCACAGTTTCTGGTGTGACGGTTGATAATTGCAAAGCATTTACTTGAAAGCATTTACTGAGTCCCCCAGGAAGTCTGTCTGTAACCCTCTGCAAGAGAGGAGCATGTCTGCCTGCAGGGGCTGAACGTCCCAGGCCTGCCCAGAGGGTTCCAGGCTCTCAATGTCCTTCAATTTCGTCTTAGTCACCAGAGCTCTGTTCGACTCATCATCTTCTTCCCTCACAGTTATAATTTGATTTAGATAAAAAAAGAGCTGTTTAACGCTTTGGCACTTCTAAAAGGACATGTCAGCATTCACAAGATGGAATTATGTATGCAGAGCAATTTCAAAGTTTCACAGGGATGTTTTTCCACATTTTGTGAGCTTTAACAGGAGTGGAAAAACTTCTTGAAACTAACAGTAGTGACATAAAAGAAGCTGCTCTTTGGTCATGGATACGAATATACTCAAAGAAAAGAAAAAGGCAAGGCACCATACTGCATCAAATTTATGTTTTGTATATAGAGCTAGTCAGTGTATTAAAGACATTTTATCATTTTTCATTAAAAACTGAGTGGGAGCAGCTTGGTTTTTCTTGTCTTTGAATATGTGAATGGGAGGGACTGGAGGTAAGATAGCCTTGATTTCTTAATAGAAAAGCAAATTCTGCACACACTTACTCAACCGATATCTGTGATGCACAAATAGACCATGGACAAGAAGTCAATATAGGACCAGTATGATCCTTTAAGCTCATGGTAGGTCTTGGTTTTCACTTTATGGGGGATGGTGTGTGTATGTGTGTGCATGCGTGTGTGTGTGTGTGTTTCACTCAGTCTGTCTTGGTATGTTCTTACCATCAAGCAGCCAGCTGGTCTGGTCCATAGCTTTCAGGTCACTCAGAATGAGCCGAGACATGACATCATCAGGTACCAGCTGACCCTGGTCAATACACGACTTCATCAGCAGACCGAGCTCTGACCGACACACACAGTCAAATACAGAGAAGGACAATGCAAATTAAGCATATCATAAATATGGCTTTTTGATTTTCCTGTCATCCTTCCACTTTCAAATCTACAATTTCTAAGAAATCCTCTGAGATATTGAGAAATCCCAGACCACCTTGAACGCAGCAGGATACATCTGCTTGACTCGAGGTCTCCAAAGACATGACATTTTTTAAATCTTCAGAAAAAACAAACATTAATGGTCTGTGTGTCCCATTTAAGGCAAGACAGATTTTCCATAGCACTTCCACTTTAATTGGTCAGTGTCCAGCAGGAGAGTGGAATTTCCTGACAAGCCTTGCAGGAATGACTTTACTATGTTGCTGCGATCTCAGTCTCAGAGACACAGAGCAGAGGTTGGAACTCACTGCTGGTGGGCAGAAACACTGGCAAAACTGAGGGCTACACATAAATAATAAAACAGCAGAAATTATTAAAAGGAAAGCAATAGCTCATATGTTGTGCTCACACATAAATTGAGATACTTTTAACTATCCATTTATTGATTGTTTCATCTGTAAATGTAGTGAGTGTGCACCAATTTGCTCTGGACCAACTTTGAACCCAAAACAAGGTGTTTAGTAAATAAAGATTGTTGTGTGGTCGGTTATCTGTCTACCATGGCAACCACAGTTAAGGAAACAACTGAGGAAACATTTGGCTATTAACTACAATATTATTAAATCACTATGATCATATGTGTGATGTTTATATCCAGTATATGAGTGCCACATCTGACACTGTGGCATCTGGGTAAAAATGTTAACCAGTGTCCAAGGTTACAGGTGTGTTCAAGGTTAGAGAAGCAGGCTCAGGACTGGAAGGTCACTAGTTGAGATCCAAGGACTGGCTGAGAAAATCTAGGTGTGGAAAGTCAGAGTAAGAAAGTAAGAATTCCTTCTCTTTTTTTGCCAGCAATAAAAGGATGTGATAATACTGAGTAGCCAAAAAATAATAAACATGCATATACCGCATGTATAAATGTGGTGCTGAAAAAGACCATGTGTGCATGACTAAAGGTTAAAACTCAACTGAAACCACTGAAGAACTCCCCCAAAGCCTACAACTACCTTTAATTGGAGCCTTCAGATTTAATAAGCAATTCCTTCCCAGAAATTGCTTCATGATGCTGCTGTAAAAAAGTGCTGCTTCTTCATCTGTAGTTTCCTCTGTTCTCTCCAACAACAAAAGTGCAGAGCTTTCCTTATCTTCATATTTTTTCTTTATCTGCCTCCAAGGTGATAGAGCTGGTGGAGTAGTGGGCCTCCCTCTAATGCTCAGATAGTGTTAGTCAGGTGTTTACGGTATACACAGGCAACTCCGCCTTGTACAGCTCTAATAACCATCTTGACCTTGGATGGAGGGAGCGAGGAGGCATACAGCTGACATATCACAACCGCTGTTAGTTCAGTTCCACCTGTGCAGGGGGTGGATATGTTCAGCTTCTATTCTATTCTATTCTATTCTATTCTATTCTATTCTATTCTATTCTGTTCTGTTCTATTCTATGCTATACTTTTCTAATCTACTCTTTTCTAGTCCAGTTCTTGAAATCTGCAGCCTTTGCAGTTTGCAGCTGCAACAAGATAAGAAGTATAACTGTAACAGGGAGTGTTGCTCTTATCACATTATACCAGAAAACACAGCTTTCAGTTTTAAATTTCTTACACTATATTGTGTATTTTCTAACGCCTATTTAGTGCATAATGTTGTTGGGTTAAAAAAAAAAAAAAGACAAGTTTTGGAGATTTTTATACATTTGTGATTGAGTGACTACACATTTCTCATAAGCACATCAATTAGAGCACTGTATTTCCCTCTCTCTCTTTGCTTAATAGATGTAGGCATAGGAAACTTGAAATATTCATATGTTTGCAGCCAAATGACTTTCAAAGAGAAATATAATTTGCATACAGGCTAAGCGAACTGACATTGCTATCTTACCGGTTTTGGCTTTGATGTTGGCTCTCAAAAGATCCCCACTGGAAATATGTTTCAGTCCAAAAGTTTTAGTAATGCGCGCAGACACGGTTCCTTTCCCAGATCCGGGAGGTCCCATAATGACAGCTCGGAATATCGTTTGTAAAACCATCTCTGGCAGTTCTCGGTTACTTTTGAGTTTCTAGAAACCGGATAACTGTCCTTCCCATGAAAGCTGCCCCCTGGATGCTCAGCCAAGCGATTTCTCATGCGTGCTCGGTGCAGGCACTTTCTACCCAAAGAAGTGCGCAGTTGCCAAGAGTGGGCGCGTCTTTTGCAGCCATGCTCGGCTCTCACTGGACCCTGTGCTGTTTCCCCCCTCAGCCCTCCTGAAGCGAGTGAAGGCAGGAGGAAGACGTCTGGGAGGTAAACTGCGGCGCCGCAGGATGCGTTCACCTGACGACGCGCTGAGCGCAGGAGCTCCTGTCCTCGCTCGGTTCCACTTGTTGTCATTAAAGTAAACAAAGCTATCGAGTATTTATCATATTTTTAACGCTTTGACGGGAATGTTGCTCTGTGTATTGTATAATACGGTTATGTAATTCGAATGTTAACAAGGTTGCAGTTGATTAATCCCCCGAGCCTCCCTAGTGGACGGACCTGGAGATGGGAGGGCTGAGCAGGGAGTCGGCTCCGTGGCCTGAGATGTGGGGTAGCCAGCATGCTGCCTCATAATCACCTTACACAACGTTTAAGTGAAGTCTGACACGGCAGAGAGAGGCCTATATGCAATGGCCATTTGTCTCCAATCAAAATACATGTCAGTCATTAAGCTGCCTAGCTGATGGTGTTATTATAGGGACTAATCATGAGCCTGTTACAGCCCTCCAGGGGAGTGTGGCAGAGCTGGTGCTGAGTGGGTGTCGTGGGTGTTTCTCAGACGCCAGAACTGACAGTTAATCCTTTGAGTGTCTTGGTCCTTCTTCAACAAAATGTCTGTGAAGGGAGGAAAAAATATCAGCCCACAGCAGTCAGGCTGGTTATGCTGGTGATAGCTCTGTACTGGCCATGCTGGTTTTACCAGTTGAGTGTTAACTATTTTAGGCACTGTCATGTTGGTATTACCTGGACTGGCACTAAGACCATCTCCGCTAAGACCATCTCCGCAAGCACCAATCAAAACTGACCTCAGCTCAGACTATTAACTGGCCTTAGGCGGCCTACCGGCTGTGTATTTGCCAACAGGTGAACCTAAACACTCAACCCTGCAAACTTTAAATGAGGCTAATGCCACGCTCATGTATTACAGTGTAGTCTGATGTTATCTGTGATTTGTTACCATGTGCACTGGCTCTGTGTGTGCACTGTATGTATGTTCTCTGGCACAGAGGATTGTCACGTCTGATTGTGTGTACTGGATCCTGAGAGATCAGGTAAGGGATTAGTGCCCACACCTCAGTACGCGTCACAAAAGGTTAATAAAATAAAATGCTTAGGCAACAGCGGCATCTGGCCCTCACCAGACGTTCAGCCCAGGCCGAATGATGTAATAAGCAGCCACTCAGTGGCACGGTGTCAGTATGTGGGAATCAGACGCCATCTAGTGGCCAGCTGAGGCTATGCATCGTAAAAAGGCAAGTTTGACCCTCTTGCCGTGCCGTACGTTCGCCTCCCACCCACTTTCCTCCCAGACAAACACACGTGGATTCCACGGATCCAGACAGAAACAACAATAACATGGCAAGCCAAGCGCTCACATACGACGGCTGCAATTTCTTCAGGCAGCGCCTCGTGTTATCGACACTGAGCAGCAAACGGGTTAAGATAAAAAACATCAGATCGAGGGATGACAACCCCGGGCTTCGCGGTGAGTATCCAGTCTTCACATGTGGCGTCGTAATCTCTCAGCTGGGTTAGCCTGCCAGCTAATGCTAGCTGTTACGCAGTTGGAAGTGCATTTATTTCTTGGGCATCACATGTGGGGGAATGATGGTACAGCACCTCGGCGGCTCCAGAGCACACCACAGACGGCAGATGAGGGGGGAAAGCAGGTTTAGTGTTTGCCAGTTGTAGCGTCGAGCCTGTGGTCGGAGAGGTCAGGCTGCTTTACAGAGCGTGAGTGCGGGATCAGAGGTTTGCAGGCGGGAGTCATTATTTCCAGCAGAATCAACGGGTTGTGCCACTCCCTGTGAGAGTGAGTGTGTCCTCCCCGCACACCCACTATGCAGCCACTGCCTCAGCTCTGTGTAAAGTTATATGGAGCAGCTCAACCACTGTCAGATGGCTTCATTAACACTAAATCCTAACATATGGGCAGCTGTGGCCCAGCGCAGACCTAGCTCAGGTTTAAGGGAAAAAAGTTTGCTAACTCTTGGCAGTGAGTTTGGGCTTCAAACTCTCACTCCAAATGTTCAGATGTTAGTAATAAGACTGTCTTGCCATGCTACAATTTCTGATCTTTTTTTTTTCCTCCAGATTTTGAGGCCAGCTTCATCAGGCTGTTAGATAAAGTGACCAACGGCACCAGAATAGAGATTAACCAGACAGGTGAGTTTCACAATGCAGACATGTACCTGTACTAAGGTCTGTGATATGGCTGTTGTTTAGTTCCAATAATCGTACCATGCAGTAAGCAAATTTGATTTACAAAGAAGCCTGAGGTGACACTTAAAGTCACCATGAATTGACCTCACATGACTTCTACTCCCTGTGAAGCAGAGCATCTTAAACAGTGACATCATCCTGCTCTAGTGGCTGGGAATGAAAATTTCAACCAATAAAACCTTCATAAATCTTTAAACGTCCTCTGTCATCCTCCTGTCAGTTCAAATAAAACAGTGTTTCTCCCCCAATCTGAGATCTTTCTTTCTATGCAAGATTCCATTTCATAAGTGTTTTGGAAAATAGGTAGTAGTAGGTTGTTTCTTTGTGTTTTTCCTCCTACTGGTCTGGATTTCTGCACAGAGGCTCCATTAGCACACGACTGTGAACCTCAGGAATGTGCCGCTCTCTAAAACATCGTCTCACACTTCCTATTCTGTCCCATCAAGGTACTGTTTTATTCTACCAGCCTGGCTTGCTGTGTGGTGGCTCTGTGGAGCATGACTGTAACCCCCAGCGCTCAGTCGGCTACTACCTTGAGGCCCTGTTAATGCTGGCCCCGTTCATGAAGACTACTCTGAGGGCCACGCTGAGGGGAGTCACCAACGACCCGACTGATCCCTCAGTGAGGACACACACCTTCCCTCAAATCAGAGACTAGCTATTACCTTTTGTTCCCTGTTTAATTTCCTCTTCTTCTGGCTTAGCTTGGCCTCCAGCAGCCTGGAGTCACACCAGTGTTTTGTTTGTGTGCTGCAGGTTGACCTGCTGAAGTTGACAGCCATCCCTCTGATGAAGAAGTTTGGCCTTGAGGGAGAGGGCTTGGATATCAAGGTGAGGGCAGCACAGTGTTTCCTGGCAGTGCAGTGTCTGCTCATAGTTTTAGAAAACACAACAGTTTGATTTTCAGATGTGTGCCGTTGCTGTTTTTTCTTTTCTGCTATTATCTCACACTTCCTCTTGATATGTGCGGCACGCAAATGAAATGTTGTGTTTTCAACCAAGTCAGTTTCTCTTCCCCTCTCTCTCGTGCGCTCTGCTGCTGACCCCAGGTGGTGAAGAGGGGTATGGCACCTGGTGGTGGAGGAGAGGTGGTCTTCACCTGTCCCGTTCGCAGGACCGTCAGGCCTGTCCTGTTCACTGACCCCGGGAAGATCAAGAGGATCAGGGGAGTCGCGTATCTTTTTCATGTTGAAGTTAACTAATAGACTGCTGTAGCTGCTGTGTCATCTGCCTCTCCCTGCTTGGTCATCATATCCACATTCCCAATGAATGTTGATGAAAAATCTCACTTTAAGTGTCTTATGAAAGCAACAGACATCATCTCTACAATTTCGTCATAATCCTGATATTGAGGTATTCAGTCAATGATATTGTGATACTTGATTTTTTTATTATCATATCACCCAGTCCTACCTGATATCTCTCTTTGTCTCTCATTCTTTCTCTCTCTATCTCTCTTCCTGTCTGTTTAATTCAGATTTAAACTTAAACAATGGTGTCTGTGTGCTTGTAGATTGTCTGTTAGGTTTTGCAAGCACACAAATTCTTTAGTCAACATAATGACTGAGCTGTAATTTTAACTTTCAGGGTGACCCAGGGGTACAGTAACAGGCCGTTTTGGCTTAAAACATGTTTTTATAAATATCTGTACCTATAAATAGCTGTAGATATTTATAGCTAGATAAATATATGGCAGTCATTTGTGCCTCTGATTGTGGTTGCTGGACTCTTCAACAAGTGGATTCATTCCCATGCAGCTCCTGTTTTTGCACCAGCACCTACATGTGATGCATCAAACCTCCTTGACCATGTAAACACAGATACTCAGTGAGAGTTTCCCCCCAAATGGCCAACCGCATCGTGGACTCGGCCAGGAGTATCCTCAACAAGTTCCTTCCAGATATCTACATCTACACAGACCACATGAAGGGGGTCAACTCGGGCAAGTGAGTACTTCAACTATAATTCATGGTAATCGGTGATAATGTGTATTCACATGTTTTTGTCAGTGCTCAAAATTATTTGAAGAGTGTAATAATGGAAAATAATATTTGATGATGTCATGCTTTTTGCCCGCTTGAACGGTCAAAAGCACTGCTGTAATTTCCTCTGCCTGGTAACATTTTTCTGTTTTGTGTCATACATTTTAATTTACCTCGATGTTTGGTAATTTAAAGTGTAGCCTAGTGCAACACAGTCGACTGAGGGAGCAGCCACAGGAATAAGCATTGTGCCAAAGTTGATTTGAAATGTATTTAGAGCCTAAACACACTCACAGCTGGTCCGGTGCTGCTGCTCCATATGCACCGTGATCTGTATTTGCTTAGATTTTTTTTCTTGACTGCTTTCACCAGAATTATAAAAATGCCTCTGCCTTACTCGTTTCAAAGCTGATTTTCTATTCACGTCATCCGTGCCTGCACCCGTTCACCAGACCCCAAATATTTGCTGTCTCTTCACTGCAGATCTCCAGGTTTTGGTCTGACTCTGGTGGCGGAGACTCTGACTGGCTGCTTCCTCAGCGCTGAGATGTCGTCCACGCCTCAGGGCCAGGGCGACCCTGTTCTGCCAGAGGACCTTGGCAGGAACTGTGCCAAACTTCTTCTGGAGGAAATATATCGGGTGAGCACTGCAAAGACGCCTACAGACATGGACACATTATACACACACACTCATTGGTGATGCGGCTCTTGAAGTCGGGCTTGGATGAAAAGATCCATGGTACATGTCTGGGATTTGCTCTGTTTTGATCTCAGACATGAATTTTTAATTGATCAAAATTCAACAGCTGCTTTTCAGCACTTCAGTCATTTTCATAATCCCCCTCTCATCCGTGACTGGCCTACAGGGTCAGCTAGGCTATTTTGAAAAGGCCATGAAAAGATTTTGCTCACTGGCAATTGGCATAGCTCCTGTGGACTGGAAACATTCCAAGGCACAAACCTGCTGTCAGATTCACAAGTCCAGCCAAAATTTTCAGCCTTCACACAAATATGGCTTGTGCCCTTTTAGTCAAATAAACCATAAAACCAATTATAATTCAGCTATGGAAATGCATGTTGTGGAATTCTGATTAGGAAATAATTGACTTGAGCGCCGTTATTGCTGTATTTAATTCTCCGTGTAATTTGCCGTAGCTGCCGCAGTGCCTCTTTTTCCGTGCTAAGCCCGTTCTCTGTTGGTTGAGGATACACAACCTTGATGGCATTTCTAGCAACACCCACTTTCTGACTTTGTTAGCCATCAAGTCTGAAGCAGAAGCGTGTAATCTTCACAGCACAGTTGGTGCAGAAGGAAAATCTTTTTATGGAAGTAAGAAAAACAGGGCTATCATGAAAACGATGAAATACTCTTATGCCACCTGGGATTTAAGTTTTCCAGCACCACGCTGGAATTCAGTGAGCTCTTTAGAACAAGCTATTCTTTTATTAATGTTTGTAAAGGCAGACTGCATGGCTAGCTGCTGGAGTTTATTCACCTGTGACAATGGGACTGAGGCCGATGTACTTTGCTGCCAGACCATCCCAGGGCCTGTTGATGCCCTCTGTGGCGAAAAATTTTGGGGAATCCCTCACTCACTGACTCAAACACACACACACACATATACACACACACACACACACACATACACAGTCAGTTAGGTCACGTAAGTATAGCAGCATATAAACAACCACGCTTGCAACCTTGTTTACCCACATTCCCTGGTAATGACTTGCAACTCCAATCCGGAGTTTTGCTGAGAGAAAATTCTCCCAGGGCAGAACCAAGGAATGAGCACGTGAAGAAAGGGCGTTCCCATTCTAATCAGACCTCTGCAACGGCCATTTATTTGGTGCCATTTAGCCTGTTTGATAATGCCGTCATCAAAGGAAGTAGTGGAAGAGTCTGACTTGGGCAGCTGGATATTTACTCCAGTGTTATTTCAGTGAACAATCCTTTGGCAGATTTGAGTGTTCACGTTCTCAATTTTGTGTGCAGATGGGAAATTCTATTTTCTGTAAACGAAAATTACCTTAGATTATCGTAAGACTAAATTAAATGTGCATTTTATTCATTTAATTCTGTAGGTGTGTTGGCAGGACAGTGCTGAGAGACCAGTATTATTGACAGCTCCACAAGGATTTTTTTATGCATTGAACTAATGTTATTCAATATTGCACACCAATGAATTATAACAGCCTGAGTGAAAATTTACTGCAGTTTCCGTGATGGCATGTACCATGTTTAATTTATTTTATGCATAATATGTAAAATTTTGAGGACACAAGCTCTCTGAAGAGGTCAGATGGTTGTGATTGCACTCATCAAACTGATTTAATTTTTTAACACTTGTGCTGATGCAGTAGATGATGTGTCAGCTGAATATTATGTTCCTGAGTGATGATTTAAGGCAGCGAGTTTCAGGACATGGAAAACACACAGATGAAGTTTAAGTGTAATATAATAACGATGAGGCACCGCTAACAGAGCCGTCACTATAACCATATGCAGACATGGAAAATCTTGCATACATATATATACACACACACACACACATACAGAGACACACACACACACACAGGAAAAAGAGCCCACTTCTTCAAAACATATTCAATTAGATCCAGCGATTTCTGTATGTTTGCCACCACATGGCTCTGTCTCTCACCCCTCTCTCATAAGAGCCATGTGAGTCCAGTTAGCTGGACAAGGTAGTGCTGATTAGCTCTGAAAGGCGAATATTGTTGGATGTACCCTGTAAGTGCAGGCAGCAGGGCGGGGAACTAAAGTTTCTGTTTAGCAGCAACAGAGGGTGGATTCAGAAATGCAACCTTTCTGAACTTTTTTGTTTGTTTTTAAAATGCTAAAGTTGCCGGTAGAACATATAAATTCACCGGCCACATCCAGAAATTTCACAGCATTTGGCCGATGGCTGGTAGCGACAGCAGGAGGACAGGGCTGCTGCTGCTGCCGAGCGGCGCTGGAGCAAAAGCAGAGGAGAAAGGATGGCAGCGGGATGAGATGGACGCGTGACCACCCTTTGCTGGGATTGTTAATGTTTGAAACTGTGAAAGGGACACAAGTGGTGCCGGATTTGCATTTGAGGGCATAGGCGCCCTGTATGTGTGTGTCTGTTTGTTTTATGGTTAATCAGTACAGTCAACTTGTAGCTGTAGTAAACCAGAGGTGCACGATGAACATTTTGATTTTGGAAGCGACGCCTGAAATGGACGGGAGCCGACGTAAGTGCCAAACTCAAGACTTGATCCAGTGTCAGTTACTTAAAATTTCTGATCTTTAAAACAAATGTCAACGTTATTGCTGTGGGAATTAGTTGCTGTAATATCATGGCTGTGTGAAGGCCTGTTTTGGCAGGTCAGGACTTTTTAAGTATTTTGTCATGTGCCTTGTCCCTGAACCTCTCTCTTCTGTCAATTACATGTGGCATTTTCATTTTAGAGCTGAAACTAAGTGGGGGTGGGGATGAGGGGTAGAATATAATACTGCTTATGCTGCTGGGTAAGATATGTAGACTTTGAGTGTTTTAGGCACTGGGTCCAGTGATAACATGATTGTTTTGCTAAGTCTGGATTAACTTGATTTTTAGTCTGTTTAGTTGTTTGGCTTGTTGGCCGGTTCAGGGCAGTAACTGGTGGCCCTCACCTCCACTGTAACAAGAAGACCTGGGATTAGACCAGAATCAGGCGTCAGGAAAGGAACCATTCACATTTGTATCTCCCACTGTTCCCCAACTGAACTGCTTGAGTTTATTGTGTGGTGGCCTTGTGCTTTGCAGTTCTTCTATTCAATTTTTTTTCCAGTAGTCGGTCGACTCAACCTCTTTTTTTTTTTTGCTTTGCAGTAACGTATGCTTGTGTAAAGTCAGTGGATGGGGGTTTCTTGGATTACCTGAGCGCTGGAGTTTTTCTACTATTACACAAACGTCCCATTTGGAGTCGACTGTTGGTGGGATGGGGGGGTTGACTTTGATGTCAAGGATTCAAGGGACTTTTCCAGAAGGCCTAATGGCAGGTTGGTGGTCTAACTGTCTGCAATACGTCCCCTGTAGGCAGGGCCTGAAGTCAGCTGAATCCCACACAGCTGTCCGAACGGACGGAGTGTTTGGTATAGAAGCATCTCAGAATATATTATTTTACTCACAAAGTGTTGCAGTGTTATGACGTTTCGACCTGAGTTACCTAGAACGGACATGGCAGCACTTCCACAGTGTGTGTGCTACAGGAGGCGGCAGAGAGAAGGCATGGACGCACAGACAAACAGGCCTGGTGGATATAAACCCAATGCTCTTCTTGGTGGTTAGAATGCTGTTTTTTAAATTGTGAATCTTATGCAATACTGTGGGTTTTAAGGTTAATTTTGGATGTTCCGTTTAGTCACGGACAAGTCCGTTTATTTATAGAGCTGTTTCTAGAGATTTTAAAATAACATCTTGACCAAAATGCTGTCCTGTGAGGTAAAAATTACAAAATAAAAGGAAAAGGCATAGAAATTAAGATATCTCGCATTTGAACATTTAATATATGAAGAATTTACCAAGTATGCTGTTGACAGAGAGTATACACTAGTGAACCAGAGCTTTCCCCTTGTGGCATCTTAACTTCATTAAACGGAGGAAAATGCTGTCTTGTGATGGAAGTGAAGTGTAATTCTCGCTGAAAATGACCCCTCAGTGTTGCTGTGTTGACGTTGCTGAAGTCATAAAAAATATGCGCTGGCATTCAGACGTGTGATTTCATAGCTCAAGCAGTCATTTTGACCTCACCCAGTCAAAGAGAGAGTGTAGTTTAGTGAATCCCTGCCTTGTCAACATTAGATGGCTTTCTGAAAACAATGTCACCATGGTTTTGCTGATATGATTATGTAATTGAATCATATTGCTGCTGACCAGCTGGCACAATGGCATGCTACTGCTCGAAGGGCCTACATCACATAGGCGGTCTACACATTTTGTAAGAATGGATGCACAGGACAAGAAATTGACCCCATGTGGCCTCAGCTGTCCCATATCTTCAAAATTTTTAATATGGAACATCTAAAAGGAATATTAGGAACTATAAAATATTAGGAACTATAAAAATTCACAAAAATAGCTTTTTGCTTTATTAGGTTAAGAATATTATGTAGGGTGTGTCCAGTCTTATTTGGTCTTCATGCTGGATGGAGAATGTGGCTTCATGGACAGATAGCTTAGCTGTGGAGTAATCATGATGGCATGTGATTTACTTACAGAGAGAGACTGGATCCTCTGTCCTCCAAATATCTCAGATATGTGGAAAAAAAGAAGGCATGAGGCTTGAAGGTCTGAAGGCAAGAAGGAAAGCCTGTTGAGCAAGTGTTAGGAATGAGGAGGAGGGGGTGGAAGCAGCTGTGGAGAAAAAAAGGACCAGAGCTGAAATTGATAAAGAAACATTAACAATCGATAAAAGAGTGTAGAGAAAGTACCGAGGAGGTTGCAGAAGCATAAGGACATCCCCCAGACTGTCTCAGCTCAGATCTTGGCTCATGCTGTTGTGTTACATCTGGACTCCCCAGAAACTAATAACAACTAACACTATGCTTTGGGAGGGTGGACTTCCCACTCTGACTTGGAAAAAGAAGAGAAAAACGTTTTCCCGTAAGACTAAAAAATATGTAGCAAAGCTGTAATTTCAGTTAGAGTACCATATCACTGTTGCATGTTTTGAAATCCAATCAGGCTGCATTTGAATTAGGAATAGATATTAAAAATATCTTTGTTTCTAAAATCAGTTACCTTTGGACAGCCTGTTATCAGTGATGGTTTTAGGTTAGGACCAAAGTAGATTTTTTTTTTATTATAATTTTTTTTTAGGTCTGATAAGAATAAAGTCAGTTTTAGTTGGTTTTGGTCCCAGGGTGAGACATGAATATCTAAATTTGGGTCCAAAGTGAAAAAGTCTGATGACCTCTAGTCTTTTACTCTCCATTAACATCAGCACTACACACAGTTGTCACTCCTGGTCTCAGTGTTCAGGTCAGTCACGTCCACATCAGTGTGGCTGTCAACGAGAGCGACAGCCAATCATCCTGCTGAAAACAGCTAGTGACAGCCAGAGT
>OMLB01054743.1:26354-44830 GCA_900302555.1 Myripristis jacobus
CATTAACACACACACAACACACATCAACACACACATCACACACACACAAAAAAACACACAACAACACACACAACACACAAAAAAAACAAAAACATACACACACACAAAAAAATGCACACACACACACAACACTTACACACACACACACACATATCAACACACCACTTCAGGCCATGTTGCACTCTGAACAAAAATTGCGGACTGTGCCTTTAAAGTGTTCCTGTTTCACACTGATGTCCCAGAGCAGCTCACACACACACACACACACACACTCACACACACACTCACACACACATATACACACACACACACACACACACACACACACACACACACACACACACACACACACACACACACACACACACACACACACACACACACACACACTCACACACTCACACACACACACACACACACACACACACACACACACACACTCACACTCACACTCACACTCACACTCACACACACACACACACACACACTCACACACACACAGCCCCTCATCCTACTTTTCTTTCCAGGTTGCCCACTAAGTTATTATTCATAATAAGTTAAGGGATGCACTCTGTTGTGCACCAATGCAAAACCCGAGCACCCCACATGTAGTTATTGTTCTACCAGTCCTCTCCTGGCAAGGGGCAATGTTCCAAAGTTCTCTTTCCACTGGAAACACCGGTCAAATAAACAACAGTGGTGAAAAACAAACCAGCCGCTGTTATGTTACTTCCGATCAACCTCGGATATCTGTTTTCTTCCAGCTGGTTGACATGCTGCGTTTGTATATGTTTATGTGTTTGCAGGCGCTTTTTATCAGGTTGCTTACTGTCCGTGTATTTACGCCATCACCGTTCCTCTGCTTTCATACAGAAGTGCCAGGTGTGCTGTGCATGATGTGCTTATTGTGCCAGTTAAAAGGCTAAATAAACAAAATGGGCTTCAAGTGAATTTTTACAGTTGGCACGGTGTTTCAGCTATAAGGAGTTGTTGGGAACAAGCTGTCCAAATGTGATAAATGGTTAAGAGAACACGCTTGAGCAGGAATGCAATTTCAGATTCATCAGTGTCGTCATGGAGGAGGAGTAGGTGATGAATGGACAATGAACTGTCCATTTTCAGTTATCATGGTACCGGTGCTGTGTCCCTCTCAAGTACAGTACTATGATAACTGAAGATTGGCAGTGCCATCACAATACACCCTTCCTCTTGCTGCACCTTACGACACATCCTACACTGTGTATTGCCTAATGGGTGTGTATGTGTCCGCAGAAGACTTATGTGAAATTGAAATGATGTAAATAGTCTCTGAATCATGTAGGCACCCCAGCACTAGTGGTGCTGGGGTGCACATTAGGGAAAGCGGGTCCCCGTTTTTGTTAACCACAACATATTCTTCCATCACGCCTTGAGCAAGATGCCACATCTTACACAATGCAGCTTTCAGCATATTCCAAATAAGGCTTTGCAAATGTCTTTTGACACAGGAAATGCATTCAACATGTTTATTTGGCCTCAGACACAAACAGTGTGTTTTGGCAGGAGAGTATGTTTATAAGGAAAACCCATTGGGTGCCTTTTTAAGAATGTGGATTGCATTTCAGATATAGATTTAGACTGATGGCACTTGACCTTGGTGTGACATTGGTTCTACAGGAATAGCAGTAACCAAGGAAACTGCTTTGGGACTCATGCCTTTTGTGTATTGTTTGGTGTTTGAGCATTTTTCTTACCATCATGAGTTATTCCAGATGCTTCCTCATGCCTCCTCCTGGCCCAGAATGTGTTGTTGTCTCAGTTGGAACATATTTTTATACAACAAACGGTTTGGGTGTAATCCTCTCTTTTAGGATTATATGACATAAAAAGACATGCATGTTCTGGAAGATAAAAAAAAAATCGATGTTCCCATTTATCTCAATCACTTAATGACTTTCTTTGCTCTTTGTCCCTCCTCTACACATCTCTCACTCTGTCTCCTTAGGATCGAATTCCTCAGGCACATTAGAGATTTCTTCCAGATCATGTTCAAGATGGAGACGCAGAAGCCTTCAGAAGATGAAATGAAAGGGGGGGACAAGGTCCTCATGACCTGTGTTGGAGTAGGTTACAGCAACATTAACAAAACCGTAAAATAAAGCATTTCAACAAGGTGTGGGCAGCTTGTTTTGGTGAACCTTATAATGTCTCCTGGTTGAGTCGGAAGTGATAGCTCTTGGCTCAATCCCAACAACCACACTCCAACAAATCCTGCTGTTCATCTTCATTTTACACCCGTCTCTTTGTGCCTCCAGTTCTGTTTGCAATGCAAAAAAATAGCCCTAAATTATTGACACCCTAAAAAGCTGAGTGGTCCAGATGGCCTTGAACTTAAAAAATCTCAAGCAGACTCAACCCTTTGCCATACCAATTCTGAAATCCTGCCATCCCTGCAATATTAACAAGAAAAGAGCAATCTCAAACCCCGCTGCTTTAGCCAAGGTCATGGAGTCCCTTGTGTCTGAGCAACAGAAATCATTATTGGGATCAAATAATGTATTAAAATAGCATGCAGTCTGGTGTTCGGTCTGGCTGTAGCACAGTAACTGCTATGCTGAAAGTACTGGATGATCTAAAATCTGATATAAAGTGTGGACTAAACCATACTAAACTAGACCTTTGATACTATGTACCACTCTTTGCACCTTAAGACTCTGATGACAGGCAGCATCGGGTCTAAATCATCAGTTGATTTGAGAGTTATCTAACCGATTGCAGCTGGCTAACCAGCTGACACAGTTGTTTTCAGTGAGGGAGTTCCCCAAGGATCTGTTTTAGTCTGTTTGGTTTTTCTTATTCATAGAAATATCTGAGAGGAGACAAAACACTTAGTGTCATTTATGCTGATGATATAATTTTTTACTCATGCAACTCCTCTCCTGGGACTGCACTTAGTAATTTGCAGGCAAATTTGATGTAATTGCAGAATGGCTTGCTTGATTCGAAGCTTGTTTTAAAGCCAAAATGACTGTTCCTTGTAAAGTCATGGCTAAAACCCTATTCAGACCCTCCATGGTGAATTTCGTTTGTTGCCATTTTTTGTTGGACTTGAGTAGCACACTTATCTTTAGCTCAGAAACGGAGGTTTTTATACAGATTTACCAAACAAACTTAAATCAAGCTTTGCCATGTCTTAACACAGTTGGTCTCAGTCTTTTTTTTTGCTTCAGCTGAATTGCTGATCAGTTCACCTGTACATCTGCTTTAACCAAGCTTGACCCCCACTGTCATGCTGCCTTAAAGGTACCCAGTGTTGGTGTTTGTCCTTGTAGCCACATTAACACACTGAATGTGTGTCCTACCTCAAGACTTTTGCAAAGCTTTATTTTTGGGTACCTTTAAGAGATATCACCTGCTCCCATTATAGAACACCTCAGATTTATATGACATGGTAGGTCGGTTCTCATGTGCATAAGATGCTACACTGAGCATTCGTGGCCAATGACCAACGTGTTTGCATCCATCCTCAACGTTGTCCTTTTACACAAGGCTCTCATCATTTAAGGGTTAGCAGTGAACTACATCTTCAGGTGCCTTTTGTTCTGACTGAAGCAGGAGAGAAAATTTTGGTCCTGGACTGTGCATCAACCTCAGCTTTAGTTGCTTGTATCACTTGTCAGTGTTTTACCACATGATCACTCTGTAATTTTCACTTTTGCTTAGGTATGTATTGTCCGTTTTTGCATTGGATTTTATTTTAATACAGTGTACTGTATTTCATAATTGATTTTATTTTTTTGTGTAACAGTGATTTAGTTTCTGATGCCATCTTGGCTCAGGTCTCCCTTGTAAAAGATTTTTAAACTCTGATAAGAAGAAGAAAGAAAAGTGTTTTTATATCACTGACATGACATTGAGTCTTCCGCCTTATTGCTCAAGAACACTGGATTGGATTTTTAAAAAAAAAATAATTTTTTTTTTTACATGAGCAAGCTATAACAATGATGTGTTTGAAAACCAGTTTTAATGTTTTTGTATTCTCAAACTAAACTGTTTGTATTACAATATACAAGAAGGTAAAATTAATAAACAAATGTGCAGTTTATTGGGTCACTACACCTGTCGGTCAAGCAACACACACAATATACTCATGTATTGATCAAAACATTCACCAGCCTCTTCATATCCATAAAAGGTAGTATTGATTTTTTTTTTCCTGCAACACAAGGTGTTTCAGTGAGAAAGCACACAGCACATATCAGACTCCTTCAGTCTTGTCTACAGGGGACTGGACTTGAAAATCTTTGAAATGTTTGGTTTATATTCCTGTAATTTCACATTAAAAGTTGCTGCAGATAGATAGTTCCAGCTAATGTTAGATCCAAATTCAAGCAGTCATATCAGTACGAAAATACTGACTGCATGAACTACTGGTCATCACTGGCAGAGGTACTTCACCAACATGGATCTCATCTGCTTTGGAGTTAAGCTGCACTTGCACACCACATGCTCCTCATCAAGCAGCGCGAGGAGTTACTCGTCGGGGCCACAGAGAAGTTTCAGGGCATTGCCGTAGCTACCTGACACTTCAGACTGGACAAACATAAAAAAGATCACAAATCACAACTATGTTTCAAAAATAAGTGAGGTTCATCACAGTGAAATTTCACTTCATCCACTCTGAGGTTGCAGAAGTACACCATATTTGACCCTATTATGTCATGTCCAAAACACACTAAATACTGAAATTTTGTTAGGTAAGATTTACAAATACAAATACAGTGAGATAAACATTGAATTTCTACTATGTGTGGGTTGGTGTGTGCACTGACCTCCAACTGGGAGAGGAGAGAATTTCCAAACAGCTTTTTGTACTCCGCTTTGATGTCCTGCAAATCAACCTCTGAGCGGCTGACTAATATCCTGGTCAGAGTGGATTCTGTGGTACCCAAACCCTGCACCAAGCAGAACAAGAAATTAGCAGGAAAACAGGACAAATACTTAAGGAAAAAGAAACTTTCATATTTGAGTCTCCTAGCTCACAATATGGATAGAAAGAAATTAAGTTTCTCCTTTCTCAACAAGTGTGCCTCTGCTGCCAATACGTAGTAGTAGAAAAAAAAGCAATCAAACTAGTTTGGGCAAATTCCCCACACTTCACATCTTCAGTATCCCACAGTGGAAGTGGAGGATTCACAAAATATTCCTCATCAAAGCAAACAATAAATTCACTTGGTAATGGTTGCTCATGTGTCTGCACAGTTTGTGTTTTATACACAAGCCTGTTGACACTCATTTCAGCCAGTGTTGTGAACTTTGTCACAGCAACAGTGGCTTAACATTCCCTTCCACAACACTGGTGACCAATGGAATGGTCTGTGTGGCTGAATGGGATGCAACAAAACAATCTGTGGCTTTTGTTTGGGAGCCACAGCTACAACTGTGGTTGCTGGGGCTAAAAAGGCCCCAACCATGCAGATAGACAGACTGTATAGCTTACCTTCATGCTCTTGTAAAGCCTCTCTGCAAGGTATGCAGGAACACTCTTTACACACTTGACTGGAAAAAAAAGCACATGCAGTATTTTACCCTTCCATATTACAGCCAAAATGGGTGGTGCTGAGTGCATGCAATGAGAGAATGAAAAATGATTTTGAAGGTACAGGACCATAGAGATAAAACTGAGAAGCACTGCTCAAAATGAGTCTGATGTCTTCTTACCAATAGCCACTAGTATCTTCTCCAGGTTGCCAGACATCTCACTCTCAATGCTCTCCTGTAGAGTCTTTTTGCTCAAGTTCTTGTACTCCACCAGAGCTATATAAAAAAAAATCATGTACATGCTTTCGACATTTGAATATAACACTTGAATAAATATTACACCAATATTGATTATGGATCTCTGCAGGAATTAACTGTTAGTTGGAAAAGCTTGACCTACTCTGTCGAAGCTGGGGAACACTCCTGTGGCACAGGATGTCAATAAACTTGCCCTCGTCAGTCCCCCACTTCTTCTCCCCTGCTTCGTACAGGGCCTGGCCGCAGGGAAGCACGCAGGGAGGATGGGTGTGGACGTGGCCACAGATTGAGGAGAGATGAAGATAAGAAATTAAAATGATGCTGTGACTGCAGAGTTCAAAGGAAATGAATCACATCACTCCACAACAAAACACTGATCAGACTTGTCTGACTCAAGTTTCAAATATGCAGGAAGTTCAGGCCTGGTCAGTTAGACACTAGGAAGGCCACAATAAGCATGTTCAAAATGTATTCAATCAGTGGTGTATGTAAACTGAGGAAACGAGTGGCTAAGTGGCTAATGAGTGGTCAAGGCAACAACATGAAAATAATCATCATTGTTTGTCTGACTATGATCTGGAGGTGTGCCAGCAGTGAGGACACATTATTTGTAATGGATAGCAGCTGGAATTTTCAATTCCAACAACAAAAAAAATCTGATAATCAAATTGTGTTTTACAGTGATGGCTTCATGTCATTTTTTTGTATGCTCAGTCGATCACTGTACTTTTCACAAACAAACATAGTTGTAAGGCTCTGTTATTTGTCACTGGAAAACAACTGGTGTGGTATTCAAATTCTTTGCCATTTTTAAAATTGTAACTGAGTAAAAGTAGACGAGTATTGGCAGTAAAATGCACTTGAGCATGAAAAGGACAAGTGCTCATTCTGAAGAACAGTCCTTGTCAGAGTTTTAATTATTGATATTTTAACCTCTGAGTGGTACTTTAGTGTTGTGGGTAGTCTAATTGGTGTCAGATCTAACTAATACATATACTATTGGATGGTTTAATGAGGAAAGTTAAATGATGCATTATATTACATGTGCTGTGTATGCCTTATTCTGCAAAGTAACTTGTACAGCAGGCTAAAATGTACAAGTCTCACAAAATGGAAATACTCAGGCAAAGTACATTAAAACGTTATGTTAGTAACTGTGCTTTGTAGAAAACACTGTAACACCAGTAAACACCAGTAGTTGTACTGTATATTTGAGAGAGACACAGAGAGAAGGGGTGAAACTCAGCTTTGACTACACGGTGTGTGACCTGAATGTGGGGGACAGTACCTGAGCATCTGCCTTTGCTTTGGCGTTATCCACATGAGTGCTCTCATCTCTCTTCCCCTGGGAGGACAAACACAGAAACAGCTCTGATATTGACATTAACGATGGTATTTGTGCATTCTGTCTAAAACTACTATTCATGTAGTAAGACTAGTCTCTTTCTGAGTGGTATTTATGTTATTGTCATATACATGTGGTTTCATGTAATTTCATAACCAAGGTGATATACTTCCCTTTTTTGTGAAGAGTCTTAAAGTTTCTACAAACTAAGCCTCTAACAGAAGAAATACTGCATTACTGATTAAATTCCTTTCACTCTCTGTGCATCAGAAACAGGTCAGAGCTGTTGAGCTTGAGTCATTTTATTGCTTTGGGAACAACTATAAATCTTTGACAGTCCCTAGTGGTTGACAGAGCACATCTGCATCACATTGTTTTAATATGACGTACCTCAGCCAAGAGGAGCAGTGTTTTGCCATAGTCATTAGACACCTCAGACTTCAGGTCATGTATCAGTGATCTCCCCGTTTCTTGGATGAATTGAACACAAAACAGTTTCAAAATAACAAGTAACTACAGTATCAATGTATTGTAGTTGAAAAACACTTGCGTACACACACACACACACACAGCAAGCCTCTGTCAAAGTCTTTTCCGATCATCCTGCCCTGCTAACTGGTGCACTGTAGAGTAAGCAGTGAAGACACCGACCTGCCAGGTAAGCTTCAGACAGGGTTTGGATTTGTTTGTTGGACCTGGAGGCGAAGATTTCAGTCAGCGTGCTCTCTGTGGTCCCCGCACCCTGCATGTCACACACACACACACACACTAACTCATCAGGCTGCTTCAGTGCTGCTTCTGTGCTTTTCTCTTCACTGAAGAGAAAAGCACAGTGTAACCACATACATCTAAACATTTCAGGAACAACTAAAGGCTCTCGGAACAAATGAAAATCAGATAAATGAAGCAACTGTATCGTCCCCTCCAGTTGCTTTTTAAGTTCATTTTGTATTATTAATTTACAGCATACTGTAACTGCAAAAAATGTAAAAGCACTACACATAAATAGATTTTTGTCCCTGTTAATAGTGAGCAGAGAATATTCAGGAGGCAGAACTTGCATAGAGATGTATAAACCAAAATGTCATAGGAAAATTAATGATTTCTGAAGATTAAAGCAAATCTGCAGAATCTCCGAAACTGAATTTACAAAAGATTTGGGCTTTGAATATGACAGATTATTTTCACTACATTGTCACCCTTACTTCATAATCCATACCACTGAACAGGAAACTAAAGCTAATTAAATAAAAATCCTTCATATTTAAATATGTGTTTAGGCATGTTCAAGCAGGGTCAATTTATCTTAAAATTAATTGAACACAGCCTCACCTTGATGGCTTTGATTACTTCTTTGCAGTCGTAGACAGCAGGGGGCGCTAGCAGGGCCACTAGCAAGTCCTCAAAGTCTCCATGGGTGTCGCCCTCCAGGTCAGCCTGTAACGTCTGATGGAGAGAGATGATGTGAGAGGTCAATACAACAAAGAACTCTTACTCCATAATAATTTCAAGTCTATGCTTCCTTCCATAGCTAATATTACTATCTGAAAGAAAAAATGGTGTACCCATGTCTACGTACCCTTCCTGTGGCCTTCTGATAGGCACTAGCAATAATCTGACGCTGAGCATTACTTCTTTGGGCCAGCACCTCAATCAGTGTCTTTTCTGTGGTACCTAAGAAAAAGAAAACACAAAGCTACCATTAACAATGCACTAACAGCTTCACACACACACACACACACACACACACACACACACACACACACACACGAAAGTTCTTCCCCCTGCACTGTAACCCAGTTAAACTGAATCAAAGTGCCTGACACATTAGTGTGACAGTAATCCCTCTGTACAGACTGGTGGAGGGGACTGTGTAAGCCTACCTATGCCCTCTACGGCCTTCCTCAGTGCAGCCACATCCTCAGCCACTTTGAAATCTAGCTTGTCCTTCACAGTTCCTCTTGCATTGGACTGAAAAACACAGAAAACACACTCACAAGTCAAGTCATGTCACAATGAAAACAACTGAATGATAATTAGAGGTGCTGCACATGTAAATGCATAACCATCTGCTGGTGATTAGATTGGTTCATGTTTAATATTCAGTATTCCACTTTCTACATTTTAGTCCTAATGTTTATTTTAACAATAGCAACTTATGCTCTATTATAGTTCTTAAATGGCTCTTCAAAAAGCTCTCTGGTTCTGCAAAGAACCATCACCAACTGAAGAACCTCTTCATTTCAGTGCTGGTTCTTCAAAATTTCTGTGGTTCTTTAAAGTGCTAAAGGTTCTTCATTTTTATTGGAGTTATTTGGTAGTGGCAGCATGAAATTAGGACTGCAACTAACAATTATTGTCATCAGATTCATCTGCACATATTTGCAGCTATTTTTGCTGAAGCTCTTTCAAGAATCATTGATGGTTCCTAAAGGAAACGGTAACACTTTACAATAAGAGTACAACAATTAATGTTAGTTAATGCTGTAATAAACATTAAGTAACAGGTAATAAACATTAAGTAACAGTTAACTAACCGTTAAGTAATGTGTCTAAGAATCATTTACTAATGCTGTTCATGCTAAGGTAATAATTTAGATGTTATTTAAGGGTTACTGTAGATATTATTAACATTAGTAAATGCATAATAATCATTAACTAACAGTTAATTAACCATTACAGCATTAACTAACGTTAACTAACGTTAATTGTTGTACTGTTATTGTAAAATGTTACCAAGGAAACATTTTTTAATGGTTCTTTGAGGCATCTTTGGGGGTCTACATCTACACATATGGTTCTTAAAGGAACTTCTTGCTGAAAGGTTCTTTGTGGAACCAAAAATGACTCTTCAATGGCATCACTCTGGCATCACACTTAGTTCCAGTTAGCATCTTTATTTTTCTGTGTGTACGATTAAAAATGCTGTTACACTCAGAGCTGGAAATTTGCACCAAACACAAGCCAAAATAATGGTAAATTTTCTCTGCAATGTGTAAGTCTGTCACATCTGCCAGCATACTGTTTAAAATTTCTCGGGTAGTCAACAAAGTAAGTTGTAAGGATAAAAGTCAGTTGCCTGGCTCTTGCAGCCCAAAAATGACAGTCCGTGTGAAATTAGAAAGTACAGAGTTTGTTCAACTTACTGTCACAGTCAGTGAGGAGGGGGAGTCTAACAGCAGCTCCAAGTCATCCTGGAATATAAATCAGCAAATATCCTGTTATCATCTACATTATCTTTTTACTTTCAACCTAAATCTAATTTACCCTTCATATAAATCATACTGTATTATCAGTCACAGATAACAGTGTGTGGACAGACACTCACCCAAGCAGACATTTCTGTGGAGGACAGTTCCAAACTGTGCAGAAGAAGCGTTTATTATTATATTATTTCCATAACATTTTAGTATGTTGATGCTTTCTTTACACATGACCACGATGGTTAATCACACTGCATACTTGCATAATCATGCAAAATATATTTATTCACTTACATGGCTTATTATTCACTAAAATAAAATTCATAACTGCATTTGCTTGACAGCCACCCTCCACCCCCCCTTTGTGCGTCTTTACCTCTCCACACCTCTCTCTCCAACTTCAACCTATCACCTCTGATTTTCACTGCCAGCACTGTTGGGACCCACTTCTCCCAGTTCATAAATAAATCAATACATAAATGAGGACACAATATTCTGACACTTCTAAAAGTTGAGCAGAAGGCGATGCCGAGCTGAACAAAGCTACAGGACAGTCATTTGAATAAAATGTCGAGGTTTGCATGCACTCCGTTGAGATCGAGGAAAACGCAAACAGGCTGCTGTTTTCCTCGGCAACAACTGACAGAGATATAAAAGATAAAAAGTATACAGGCACCAAAGACATCCAGGCAGCTCATCAAACGCTGGAGAAGGTATTTAGCGGCTTACCTAAGTGAGAAAAAGGCCTGTTGGCAGTGTGGGAGCGTCGGGAGGATAGTTTAGAGAAGTCGCCACACCTTTCAGAGGAGCTGTACAGGCGACGCCCATCAGCTGGGGGAAGTTGAATCACAGGCTCTTCCCTTTGGTCAGCTCCTCCTCATTTTCCACACTGGCAGTGCACAAGTATTTCTTGGGAGTGATGATTTATATATTCTTCACACGAAGCAATTCTTATGTTTATACTTGTTTCCCAGCCTCAATTGAGCATTGCTTGTGCATAGAAATAGATGTAATGGGATGCGCACATTCCGGTGCAGTGACATTCACACAGTGTAAAGGTGTATTTACTTTCAGGGCAGTCCGTTTTTTTTTTTTATTACCGCATGTGAGTCATGAGGGGGAAGCTGGTATTGAGAAATATGCTTAGTTTATGGCTTTTATTTTGTATATTTTCTGCTGTGCTTCTAAAACAAAAGCAGCAACTGGAGAACAAGAATAAGAGCAGCTCAGCCTCACTTATTTTTCCTCCTGCCTCCAAGCAGTGCATGATCTGTTGTTCCAGACATCAGTTTCATTGAACATGGTGATGGTAGAGAGAACAGAGATGCCACAGTGAGTCAAGGTCATAAATCCTGACATGAAGCCTGCCAAAGCACATAAAGTACATACATACTGTATGTTCAACTGTGGTTATTGATAGGAGGGTGTGGTGCAGGGAAACCCTATCCAGGACCTTCACAAAGATAAAGAAACCCTTGTAAGCATGTTCATATCTGTCATTAAATAATCAGTCAAATCAAAATTGTATAGATTTTGCTTGATTGCCATGTTTAATGTGTGATTCATCAATAGGCCTACTCATTTGTACGCCATTTAGTACTCTCTGAGAGCATTCTCTGAGCATTTTTTTAATATCAGCAAAATGCCACACAAATTAACCAAAACCTGAAACCTTATTCATGACCACAAGCTGGGGATTTGTTGTGTTATGTGCTAAAGAGGAGGCTCCTTTATGTGCATTTCCACAGAGGTTTCACTGCCATTTTTGCACTCTTCTGACTGTGGTGCCAATTGTACATTGTTGGTCCTTCACTGCCACCTACTGAATAAAGGAGAAGTTAACAGCTGTATAGTTCCTAATGCTGACACAACCACGAGCAGGAGAGAAGGAAACCGGTTAACATGCTCTCCATTTATTTTATTGCCAAAGGTTAGGGTGGCACCAAGGCATGTAGAGTAGCTTACTCTTTTTCATTTTGTTGATATTGCCATAATTTGTTTCGATTAGACTAGATTTGATTTGATCTTGTTCAAACTGATCTGATTTGATCTGATGATCTGATGATGATGAGTGAGATAATTGCCCACTTTTGCATTCCAGCTCTGGAGTGGGTTCCAAACCTTTAGATTTGTGGTTGGGATTGTCATTGGAATGCCTGTCTTATAACACTAATTTGCCACTATGTTGCAGTAGCAGAAACGTAAGCTTGTGTTCCTCCAAAATAAAGGGTGGCATATTAAAGTGTGGAAGAAATTGACAGTACATGGCAACTGTGGAACTTAAGTATGGTAGTCTAGTATCACACCACTGACATTATCAAATGGGTTCGAGGCAATGTCAACATTATCAGCTCTCATCCTTTGCTGTCACATGGCCAGTGTTGCCTGGAGAAACCCCACAACCAACCATGAGTTGGCAGAAAATGCTGTGAAACTGAGCCACACTCAGATTATTGTTCCATCCCCCTGAAATTCAACAACAAAGTAACATTACAGTGTGTTTTGTCATTGAGAATAACATGTTCAGACCGTATCCCTCTTAATTGCTTGACTATTACATGGTGTGTGAAAAGAGGTGACATCTGGTTCCTTTTAGTAGTCAGATGTAAATCACAAATGTGGAGGGTGATATTGGAATTAGGGAAACTAAAGTACTACAAGCTGGAATGCACTCCAGGCACTCCAAACTTGAAAAAGTAAGGACATAAGTAAAAAGTAAGTAACAAAGAGGAAGGAAAACACATGCAACCTTACAAAGGAGGTTTAAACTACTGAGGCCACATTGACTCCAACTGATGAAAAATGAAATAAATTTAAATATGACTTTAATAGACTCTCCATTGAGTCCGCCCACGCAGTGACGTGTAGCTCTTTTCTTCTCTGCGCCCCCGGAAGTGGGGTAGTGCTCTGTGCAGCCGGGGGGGAAAAAAAGGCTGCTACCGTTGACAGCTCGGCACACGACGTCAGGGAGCACGGTGGTCATCTTTAGCGACGTCCTACGTGTCATCGACAGCAGTAGCTCTCTGGTTTACATAGCAGGTGAACCCTGAAAATTTACATGTGTGCGTCGTTCCAGACTACCTGCATTTTTCTGGCTATGCTAAATTAGCTAGCTATGCTACCTCGCCGTGCTAATAAGCTTATGGCGAGCTAGTAACTTGGTGTTAGCTGGCTAGCTGGCTGGGATCCTCCCTGCTCTGTTGGTTAGCCAGCGGTAGCGACAGAGCAAACTTCCTTCACTGTCAGCTGTTGATTAAAGGCAAAAAAAATATCCTCTTCATTCGTAGTATGGGTTTACCAGACAACGAAAAATGCGCCGTTGTGTCTGTTTAACATTTGTTTACTGAACAGACTTCACTTTTCTTGGCCAGCTGACATTTTGGTGCTGTTACCAGGGAGGCTCAGCTGTAGCTCGCTGCATCTTTTGTTTACAAGGATAGCGGGTCACCTGATGTGGTGCTCGTAGCAAGGCAGCGGCGCAGAGATGGACATGTTGCTGGGAGGCAGCTAACAGAAGCAGCCTTTAGCTAGAGCTTAACAATAGCTAACTATTTTGGTGAAGAGCCAAAATGAGGATCAGGGTTCTGAAGGAGGAGAGCTGTTCCTGCTGGACTGTCTGATTTTGTGTGGACGCCGGGCCAAAGACAGACAGGGTTTTGCTTATCCGTGCAAAAGCCAAACCAAGGGTGAGGTTACATGGGAAGAAGAGACAAAAAGCTTTACTGGGAACTGGGCAGCCCTCCTGGCACTGGAATGATGTTGAAGACTATACTCATCACCAGTCTTCTGGGCTGGGCGAGGTGTCAGGAGAGCCAGAGCATGACACCAGAGGAAAAGACTGTTATCAGGTGAAGTATATTTAGACAAATACATACTCAGTATCCACATTCTCAGGTTCACCTGCACAATCTAATGCAATTCAGTGCAACAGCTCTGCCATAAATTCTACCTTAAAGCTTATAATGTTATTATGGAAGTTGTAGTTTGCAGAGGTCTTGTACTGGACTATATTATATTGAGAGGTCTTTCTATTTTTTGTTGTCCTTATTCATATGCATGATGGAGACAGAATAGTTGAAACACCTCTCAATCAAATGCAGTCCAGTCCAACAGCAGCACTAACTATGAGCTCAATGCCAGACACAGAAGTGAATGAACACCTCTGTTACTGTGACAAAAAGAAAAGCTGAGCATTATTGGCAGCAGGAAAGGAAACTTTATGGCACAACAGTTGGACTGGATTGTATTAGATTGTGCAGGTGGACCTAATAAAGTGGCTACTGAATGTATAAATGCTAATCTCTATGTGTTGGCTTGTGACTGAGTGTGGGACCTTAGAGAAGACCGTGACAAAGCACTATCACATGTGTGTCATTAGATTTTTTAAATTCATTTGCTTGCCTTTGTTGCTGTTGCAGGGACCAGATTGTAGAGATGTTTGATCATGCTTACGGCAGTTACATGGTAAGTCCAACAGTAACAGTGAACTGCATAATATCATAAGCACATTGCATGATTAGTGATGTAATGCAAACACCTTTGATTATCACTATGTTTAAAGTGTGAGCTTGGACATATAAGGCTATGTCTATATAACTAACATTTATATGCACAGAAAATGTTATTACATTGCACCGTTCCGTACACCTTCACCTCTTCACTTGCACATTGATGCATATGCATCCATGTATTGTACATAATAAATCTATATATACAGCTTTATGCTACATTTATGTACTTACATGTATGTACCTGTAAGTTCATACTTAACTGTACATACCTGCATTTTTACACGCACATACATACATACATACATGTGTCTATATCCATGTATAGGTATCGATTTAAATATATAGATATGTATGTAACAGCATTATAACATAGTATTCTACTGTTCTACTAAGTTTTCCTACAGGTGGAACTCGTCTTGCTCTTCATAACTTGGACATAATGGCAATGGTCTAATAAACAACCTCATTATTATAAGACTTGTTTACATTGGTCCTCTGCACACTTGAAACAGAATTATACATTTTTCCCCAGACTGAAAGTGTACACTGTTTGTTTTGTAGAAATATGCCTACCCAGCAGACGAGCTGATGCCTCTAAGCTGCAGGGGGAGAGTCCGGGGCCTGGAGCCCAACAGAGGCGACATAGATGACTCCTTGGGCAAGTAAGTTCCTCATCCACCTGCATCTGAAATCTAAGACGATCCCATGAGGTCTCTCCCTGTTCATCAGTTGCTGATTCTAAGCATTTTTTAGGTCAGATCTCAGACTCTTCTTTGCTTGCTTTCAGGATTCACTATTCTCTAGGAATGGGCATAGATAAAATGTTAAAAACCTATGCCAAGTCCAATTGCTCTGAACTGTTTTAGACCTACATCACAGAAAAAAAAAATTCTTTTTAAGCCAGCTCTGAATCACTTGAATCAATTTTGTCTCATTTCAAAACTCAAAGAACCTAAAAAACAATTGCAATTTCAGAAGCAGTTTTTTTTTTTTATCTACCTTGTCTTCCTATTTTAATGTTTCTTTATGTTAGAAAATCTTAATTGTTACGATCAGAGTCTTTGTTGAGCTTCTTTCATTCTGGCAAAGCAACATTAAAATAGTAACAATAATATTTTAAAAATTTAAATATATTAAAGAAACATGTTTTACATCTTAATTACCATAGTTATTAGCATTAGGGAAAAAATATTACAGTGTCATAGCATGCGCATATTAACTTTTTGTGTCAGCATATGTCAGAGATTGTGGATTTAACATGAAGGGTGATATTTATGTAATTTTTACTCTTTGAAAATGATACTGTGTCTTCAAAAGAAACCATGACTTCATACCCTATTGGATTTATTATGCTGTAGTCTGTTCCAATTAGACAGATGTGATTTGGCTTAGAAGAGATGCCCTAGTTTTTATGGGATACTAGGATTACGAGCATATTCAAGTGAAATTTGCAAAGAAGTCATCAAAGCATGTCTGCGTAACACAGTGCATCCCTTTTTATAACACATTGTATAACACAGTATGATTGGAAATGCTGCACAGTTGTTACACTTTGTTCCATTTTGAAATTGGATCAGTACCTCAGATTGTCATGACCTTTTTTTCTGCCCCTCCAGGTTTTCTCTCACACTGATTGACACTCTTGATACCCTGGTGGTGAGTACCTCATTTGACCCTGCTTTGCATGGTGAGGAATCAATCATATGCTTGAAAGTGGCAGCCTCTGTCCTTTAAGGTCGTCTGGTCCCTCTGACCGGTTCATCCCCAAGATGTGCACGTGATGTTTTAGGGCCTGCTTAGAGTAAGATCAGGTTCAGGTCTATTTAAACATCAAAAGCACTGTTCAAAGTCTCAAAGAGCTTTATAATACCACAAATTCAGAACAAGCAAATAGGATTGACACCCCTTGACCCCCTTGTAAAATACATTTGAGACATCAATAGTGAGGATATCAAACAAAACATTAGCTTTATACACCTGGGCCATTGGTCTTACTGCATGTCCATACCCAGTTAGTGTTCCACACTCCTGCTTATGTAGAGTGTTCGTAACTATATAATGTGAGTTAGTGAAGATGTCTGTATTTTTATTAATCAATTAAATAATTCATTCTTTCTTTCTTTCTCACCTGCCTGTCTGTATGTTCAGGTTTTGAATAAGCTTGATGAGTTTGAAGATGCGGTGAGGAAGGCTGTGAAGGAGGTGCGCCTGGACAATGATGTGGTTGTATCTGTGTTTGAAACCAACATCAGAGTCTTGGGGTATGCTTATTCTTTTCAACAGTTCTTCAAAAAATAAGTTTGTTTTATATAATGACACTAAATGCCTGTAGCAGTGCTCTCTTGATTGTTCTTCTCCACTATGCAATGATAGGTCACAGTATGGCTTATTACTGTTACTGGACAGAAGTGGCGTTGGCTTGTTAGTGACTAGTTGGTTACTCAGTATTCTCAAGTTGTCCCACTTTTTTTTCTTATTCTTTTTTTAATCTCTATTTTTTTTCCATTTCATCTCTTTCTTCCCTTCCCTTCCCTAACTGTTCCCCAGAGGCCTTTTGGGTGCCCATGTGATGGCTGACCACCTCCGTCAGCGTGGAGAGAGGATGCAGTGGTATGGAGATGAGCTCCTACACATGGCCAAAGAGCTGGGCCATCGATTACTGCCTGCCTTTAACACCACAAGTGGCCTTCCTTACCCCAGGGTACTCGTTATTTAATTACAAAATATCAGTGGATTGATTGCTAGTCCATTAAACCAGATATTGAATGTTTGCTTAGCCTCCCACAATTCTCCCATGGCCTCCAGTTGTATAAAGTTTTTTATTCTTGGTTCTCCAGGTGAACTTGCGGTATGGAGTCCTGAATCCCCTCTCACGCACAGGCACTGAATCGGACACCTGCACAGCCTGTGCAGGGACCATGATCCTGGAGTTTGCTGCCCTCAGCAGACTATCTGGAGAAGCTGTGTTTGAGGTATTACTTCTCAAACCCCCTTTCTCCATTCACCTTTAACATTAAGTGTCCATAACAGTAATAATTTCTGTCATCCTTCATAGTATTTTCTGTTTAAATGCATTTTCTACATCTCCACTTGGATTGGTTACATATGTTTTTTCTAATATTCACAGATAGAATGGATGAAGGCATGGATTTCTCTTCTTTTAAGGGATTAGGAAGCAAAAAGGGTCAAATCAGGCTTTTTAGGTCATAATTTTATATTCAGATCCATAGTTTAGTACATGTATATTTTGTTTGGATGGTCTATGAAAAAACATCAAGGTCCAGGAAAGACCCCCAGTGCATTTTGAATTCGCTCTCTGTGATGATGATGATGATGATGACTAAAATATGTACAGTATCAAAGTTTTCTTATGTGTCTGTCCTGGCAACAGCTCATGTTTTCATGTCATTGGTTTGAATTATGAAAGCATATATCAATTATGGGATTTTTCTTCTTTTTCAGAAACATAAGTCTTATTTAAGGCCATAATACCTGTTCCTGTTTGACAGGAACATGCAAGGAAGGCCCTGGACGTCCTGTGGGAGAAAAGACAGAGAGGAAGCGACTTGGTGGGGACAGTCATCAATATCCACAATGGAGATTGGGTCCGGAGGGGTAAGGCAAACACAACACACCCTC
>OMLB01054743.1:55693-73596 GCA_900302555.1 Myripristis jacobus
CACACACACACACACACACACACACACACACTCGCTCTTCACAAACTAAGACTCATTTCATGGGCATTATTATGTGTAACAACAATATGCAACAATTCAGAAAGACGTACAGCTTCTTTACATGCAGTCAGTTTGGTATTTTTTGCGTTATTTTGTCATTTTCCTTTAATCTCACTAATATGAAATTTTGTTGCATTTTTTGATGTTTGTATAGGAAAAAATTGGGTTATGGTGCCAGAGTATATTTTATTTCATTTTTTTTCATGTTTGTGCAGTCAACCTATTTTTTTATGCTGCTGAGATCATTTCAAGTCTTAATCCAACATGACATGTCTGTTTTATTTTTGTGCGTGTATAAGGCATTGCCAACCTGTATACCTCAAGACTGTGTGTATGGTCATAAGACCATTATTAACACAGTAGAAAGGACCATGGACAAGAAGAAAATGTTTGTTTTTTTTTTAATTTATTTCTGTTTTGTTGTATTTATTATGGTCAGTTATAATAGAAGGTTTCTGTTGATGAGTAGTTGAAGCTCAAAAAGTGCCAAAGGGATGCATGACATGGTCCTGTTTTTCGTTCACATTTTCCTGTACTGTGTGAGAAGTGTTTATTTGCTGACTGTGAGCTGAGGCAAACTCATCAATAAATCTAAAGTCATAACTTCACATCTCCTTTCTTCTTTGTTATTAGCTTACTGGATCTGGAAGCACGTCATCAAAAGTGATATCAGATTTATGCAATCTTTTGTGGATGCCTTTGTCCAAATCACTTTGCATTAGCAAATTTCTTAAACATTGATGGTTAAAACTGCAGACAAACACCTTTAGTGTTACCATGAGACAGCAATTCTTAAAAGAACATATTTGTTTCCAAATTAACTTTATTTTAGTCATTCAATTATGAGGTGGCTGCCTGGTGTGTCTAGCTGGTTTGTGTAATTCAATAGCATAGTGACCTTAGAAACTATTGATCGTGAGATTGTGTGACAAACTGTGTTTTCTTTTTGGACTGGTCCACAACCACTCAAGTATGGATTTTTCATTAAAGTAATCAAATTTGGAGCTGTGCACTCAAAAAGGCTGCTCTGAACAGGTGGCAGTGGCTCATAACTGAGCAAGGCAACCAGAGGAATAAATTGTATTTTTTTTTAACTGTCATCCTATTTTGCCTTTATGAGGCTGAGTTGGTGAGCAAGGAATCATAGAAAGTTTTAGACTAGCATATTTTCATACAATGGTGTTCATAAGCCTGACTCGAGCCTGACTCGCAATCTCTGATCTAGTTCATCCAAAAGGTGTTGGATGGGGTTGAGATGAGGTCTCTGTGCGGGCCAGTCAAGTTCTTCCACACCAAACACAGCCAGCCATGCCTTTATGGAGCTGCTTTGTGCACTGGGGCTCAGTCATGCTGGGACAGAAAAGGGCCTTCCCCAAACTGTTCCCACAAAGCTGGAAGCAGAGAATTGTCCAAAATGTCTCGGTGAGCTGAAGCATTAAGATTTCCCTTCACTGGAACTGAGGGGCCGAGGCCGACCCCAGAAAAACCAGCCCATAGCGTTATCCCTCCTCTACCAAACCTTACAGTCGGCACAATGCAAAGAGGGAAGGTTCTCCTGGCGTTCACCAAACCCAGACTGGTCCATCAGACTGCCGGATAGAGAAGCATGATTGGTCACTCCATAGAACATGTTTCCATCGCTCCAGAGTCCAGTGACGGCGTGCTTTACACAGCTCTGTCTGACACTTGACGCCTGACGTTGTGCTTGGTGATGTAAGGTTTGCATGCGGCTGCTGGGCCATGGAAACCCATGCCATGAAGCTCCTGACACACAGTTTCTGTGCTGATGTTGATGCCAGAGGAGGTTTGGAGCTCTGCAGTTACTGAGTCAGCAGAGCATTGACCACTTTTACGCACCATGCGCCTCAGTGCACTCAAGGCAGACTGCATGGCTAGCTGCTGGATTTTATACACCTGTGGCAATGGGACTGAATGAAACATCTGAATGAGTAAGAGGTGTGGCCCAATATGGCATGGCTCATGCTGGGACTGGACCTCTGTGGATGATAAACAAGTGATGCACAACCCCATTAGGTGTACCTTTGAGCCACCAAATACATGGCAGTCAACATTGTTCACCAAAATGATTCCCCATGAATGGAAAAAAGCTGGGAAAGTTGAAAAAATAAAGTCACCAGGCAGATTATGTCAATATGAAAAACAAGATGTCCTCAAACCCACTTTTGTTTCATGTATTTACCAGTTTCTGTGAAAATACTATCAGCTTGTTTCGTTTCTTCCTGGCACAAGAATACTATACTTTAGTTTCCAGAGGATGTTACCTGACAGATCTACTTACCAAAGCTGTTCAGCTGTTCAGTTTTCTCAAGTAATGGATACCAGGACTTTTTTTTTTTTCCAATTTGTTCTAAAAGTGTTTTTTGGGGGGGGGGGTTTTGGTATGGAAGTGAATTGAGAGGTTGAAATACAATATTCTGTATTACCAGCCCTGTGAAATGAAGGAAATAATGAGGATATTTCACTACCATGTGGCGTCATATTACATCCAAGGCAATATACAGCCCAGCACTCTCACAAAGTTCAATTTTGCCTCAAACAGAGGGTTTAGCACACAAATATGCATGTCTGATGGAATCGAAAACTCTTGAGGTGCTGGAGAGCAGACTTGCAGTTTAAAACTCATCTGCAGAGGAAGCTTGCTGATGATTATTGCTCAGGCCAGGAGCCGAGCGTTTACCAGATCTCATAAAGTGCCGGTACGTTCATAAAAGCACATGTAGCTTTTATCAAAGTTTGAGTGGGCAGCACACAGAGCCGGTTTGTCCATCACAGAGATGGAGAGCACAAGAAAGCTGTACTGTACTGCTGTGCCTGTTGCAAGCATCAGTAATATAAGCCCCCTGGGAGCCATCGACCTGCCAATGTTCAAATGACTCTTCCCCACCACAGCACCCCCCATCCCTGGACATCTGCCCCGCACTGTTCCCAGCACCAATGAAATGGATTACATTTTCATTATCAGTAATCACATTACAGTTATTGTTTTAATAAAAATGTCATTACTTGTGCTGGACCTCAACTGAGTCTCGTGTTTAATGTTTGCCAACTGAGGCAAATTTGACACTTGAAAAATAAAGACCTTTGAAAATCCAAAGTGCTTGTGCCTGCTTGTGCTAATATCATCGAGTGCAAGCGCTTGGATCAAGACATTCTTGTGGAAAATGCAGTGACAGTGGTGCACAAGAAGTCAGAAAGGTATTGTAGTGAAAAAAAGTGCAATTTATAAGAAAAAAAAACTTTATGAGAGAAAACCTCAGAAATTCTGAGATTAAAGTTGTACCTTTCTGAGAAAAAAAACTCAAAACATTTCTGAGAAAAAACTTGAAAATTCTGAGATTATTAAGTCACAAATTTATGAGAAAACTAGTTTTTCTTCTCCTGTTTTATGATTTTTTTTTTTAAATTCCTACAATGGCACTAATACATTGTTGTAGACAGCACAATGTGCAACTGAATAAAAAAAATGGTAAAAAAATGAGTAAATGAACTGATGAATAAAAATCTTAGTAAAATTTAGTTTTTTGTTAGATTACAGTTAAGTTATTAATTTTTATATGTTTGATTTGTCGATTGCAGTCGGACGTCCCGTCAACACACACGGTCAGAATGGAGGAAAAAGATGTTTACCTGGTAACTGAGACTGAACACCGAATGATACAACAGCCTCCTTTATGTATACTTTATGCGTACATAAGCTGATGGTACATTAGCTGACTGATTATTTGGTGACTATGCTTTGTAAATTTTCATTGCATCTGGAAGCTGTCCTCTTCATTTATCTACAGCTAATTTAGCTAACATCAGCTGTGTTGTCTTCATGGAGCCAGATTAAGACATCGATTAGCTGCATCACCTCTGACTTCCATAAACTGCCTTATTTGCATTCTGACCAGATTAGGCCAAGCATTTAAAAAATAACTCCAATTTTATTGTCGCTCGTATTTGTCAATTTTTTGATTCATTATTCTTTTACCAAGTCACGATTTAGGTTTTTATTATTAAGTCATTTTTTGATTATCAAATTGTTACTTCATTTATACACTGTTTTATCCATTTATCTATCGATTTGCACACTGCTGGATTGAGTCAGTAACTGATCATTGATATGTCAGCTGATTTATCGACTGATCAACTTATTACAAAAACAAACAAACAAACAAAAAAAACAAATAAAAAAACAAATGAGTGTCAGAAATGAGCCCCCACAGTTTTTGGGGTGGATTTTTCCTTTCCCATCAAGTCTGGATCATACCATCACCTGACTGCAGCTGGCACCGCAGCCAGAGCGTTAGGAGGCGGGGGACACAGAGAGAGACTGGGAGCATTGTGGATTTGGACAACAAAATGTTAGTTCTCTCTCCAAACTGACCTCATCTTGGTAACAACAACAAAAAAACAAAAAAAATCAGTGCTGATACAGTAGTATATGTCACCGCATGACACAGGCTGCTATGTGTCTTGTCAAATAATACACAAAATCTCAGCTGGAGCCCCTGGAATACTGTTAAATTATCCTCAAACAAAGCGATGAGCACATTAATCCAGGATAATCCACGTTCTCTATAGGGATCTTTACCAATGGCAGGACACAGGGTCGTAATCTGGATGCATTACAGGACACGGCAACCATCTGGATTAAGAATATCTCTAAAGCAGGATTATGCAATGAAAGTCTATTATTTCCGACCTGGTAGCAGGAGGACTTGAGAACAAAGAAGCGTCAGCTCCATGTTGACCGGCAGCCTGGGCCGCCGCAGCTGGCGCAGGTCTTCATTTCAGACTGGATGCTAGAATATCCAACTAAACTGGAGCCTTATGGACCCAAAGGGATGTTAAGTGGTTTGGATTTTAGATTTAGATTTTGGATTACAGCTTTTAAAGGGATAGTTCACCCATTTTGAACATTTCTGATGTTATTTCACTTCCCCCACCAGCTGTTCTGTGGGACAGTAGTGGTGCTATCTTCCTCTCAGGTAACAGGAAAACTATTTTCATTTGCGGTCTAAGCTCCCTGTTCTGGTCCCCATTTGCAACGGTAGCAACGTGTGTGATACAGGTGCAATTTCCTGTTATCAGCATTTGGAGCATCCGGCCAGTATCCAGCACTTAGTGACAATGAGAGGAAGATAGCACCACCACTGTCCTACATAGCAGCTAGAGGGGAAGTGAAATAGTATCCTTTTGTTCCCAAAATGGGTGAGCCATCCCTTTAACTCCTCTTTTCCACTTCACTGAGAATATTCACCCATCAATCTGCCTCTACAGCTGCTGCCATAATTTTGCCTGTGCATGGTACACGGGATCCTCGTGCAGAATGGTCTGTATCACAGGCAGAAGCGTTGCATCACATGAGTCCTGTGAGTCAGTACTACCAGCTTTGTCAAAGGCTGTGTCAGAATGTGGGTTAACCAGGCTGAATAATTCAGGAAGGTGGAGGATGGAGCCCTGACCCAGCACAAGGCCAGTGACAGTTAAACACTGCAGGGACAATGGCGGCTTCTCTGCGCCCCACCTGAGCAGAGGGGTTACACTCATGTATCCAGCCAACACCGGACACTGATTTATAACACATCAGATCGGTCATCTCTGATATAATGGAGGTTCCTCCTGGTCATCACTATTGAAACAACAGTCTGCAAATCCTGATCTAATCTTAATCCTGATGTTTATATTTAAATGCATGTCCAGTATGTGATGGAAATTAATCCTCAAATTAAAGGCAAAAGTAATTTATCCCAGCATTTCCCCGCATTAGAATAGCTAGGTTGGGTCACTCTTTGCTTTGAAGAGCCACTCACCCTAAGAGAATTTCATCACTGATTTTCAATTGACAGTTTTAGTGTCCTGTGATGTCGCCTCAGAGCCTTTTCCACCCTGACAAAAAGAAAATCTCTAAGGGAAACAATGTGTACGCCTAATTATATGCTTTGGCATGGAATTGTCAAATTTACTGCCCCTGTGTATTGACACTAAATAACTGAGTCTAATTCTATTTTAGACTAAGGCACTTTAAAATATGTTGGCACCGGCCAGTGGTTGAACTCTACTCCGTGCAGGCTTCAGATGCTTGGATAAAGGACAGACAGTAACCAGCTGACTTAGTGGTGAGTCACCCTGAACATCAGCCCTCCGCTACCTTGCATCAGCCTGCTCCGTCTGCATAGTGTGAGCAGCATACAAGCGCTGCTTAAAAAAAACAGCTGCCTACCCAGTAGCCCGTGCATCTTCACACAGCCGACTGCACTGCACTGTCACCGCTTTAAAGGACCACGCGGGTGACTCTGAACATTTGGCCCATTTACTCGAATTAGCCACATTTTACATTACGACGAACCATTTTGCAAATCAGGTGGAAATACTGGAGATTTTGCAGCATATCATCAAAAACCCTTGATTTTCACATTTGATTTTTTTAATTCAAACGTTTCTGCAGCTAACAAAGTCATCAACATTCATGCACCACTGAACTGATAACTGTATGTAAACAGCAAACGTTTCCCCAGAGGGACTGTTTCACTCCACCCAATGTCAGGTCGTCAAAACACAACAGTGCTGCTGCTTTTAGGAAAACTAATGTGGAGGACTTTATTACGCTGATGAATACTGGTGTGAAGAAAATTTGAAGTCTTTGCAAGTTCATTTTCATATCGTAGTGGAATGAATGGAAACCGATGGCTGGATAAAAGGCAGGAAAAAATGATACGGGAGTTCAAAAATACCACTGCTCGCTTTGGGGGAAGATTAGCAGAAACTTGAGGATATTGTTTGTAGATATCATGCTCAACATGCAAATTCACTGGTGTGGTCCTTTAAGAGTGGCTGTGGGCTCGTAGAGGCACAAGACAGAAACGTGACAACTTCCAGTGCAGCTCTGAAGATTTAAATGTGACCCATCATCTGCAGCATATGGCAGAGGCCGCATGTGGTCAGCGCACTAAATCACAGAGGAGCTCTGGCGAGGCTCCCGGTACGAAGGGTGGAGGCCTGAACTGGGAGAGCGAAGAGAGAGGCAACGAGAGACTGGACAGCAGATATTACTTGACCTGACAAATAGTTCCTGTAGGCAGTTTCCACTGGTACATGATACACACTCACACGGACTCAACACACACACATGCATGCCTAATAGGCCTATGTACATACTGTGTTGAATGGCTGTACGGTCTATCAGTGGAAACCAACAAACTGATGATCATGCAACCACACTAATACTGCAAATGCCAGAGAAACACACAGTCACATAATCCATGTGTACTCTGGTACGACTCACACTCTCACACATAAGCCCATGCACTCTTGCACAAGTATGCAGAGGTATACAGGCACCCAGATGCCACACACATACACACAAATGCTAACACTGATCAGTGCACACACACACACACACTCACACACACGCACAATCACGTGCACACTTCCTAAGTAAACACACACACACCGCAGCCGTGTGCCTGGGGTTGCTGCTGCTGCAAATTAGATGTTACTTGGTGTTGGAAGCAGCGCTGAACAACTTAACTCTGTTATTTCAGCTCTTAGTTTCCCCACTATTCTCACCGGGCCTGTGCAGCCTACATTCCATCAGATGTACTAAATGGTGACTGCTGAAGGGATGCTGATACAGTCTGGTGAGTGGAAAGACGCGTTTCGGTGCTATCTAGAAATTTGGGACCAGAAACATTGAACCCGGCCACACAAAAGTCATTTAGTGCCGTATGTTAAGCGGTAAACAAACGCACAGGCTCCACTGCGCCTTAATGCCATAATAATAACGGGACAGCGCTGCCACCCGACGCGCAATTACTCTAATGATAATAACAAATAGCGGCGTGACAGCTATACAGTAATAACTAGAAAATCTGGAAAAAATGGACAAATTACCGTTTCTTTCCGGTGTATTTCTGCGCTATCCGTGCAGTAACAAGGCTTCGGTTCCTCTAGGCATTATTTTGTCGCTCATCAAACTGCAGATCCAGCAGACCAAATCACCGAGCTGACAACAATAGCCTTTCTCCGTCAATCCATAGGTTACCATCCGAGAGCACATACGCATACACACACACTCACACTCACACACTCTCACACACGCACAGAGACAGCGCGTCACATACACACACACACACACACACACACAGGCTCCAGGCTCCAGCAGTAGACGGGATAGGCTCCTGGTCCAGGATCTGAGCGGCGTTCTGAGCAGGCGCCGCAGCGTGGCACAAGTCAGCGGTATGTGAGGTTTAGGATCCGGCCTTAAAGACACAGGCAGGCGCAGTCTCTGGTTTCCTCTGTCACCACCACAGAGCCGAGGAAAGCCTTCCCTCTGGCGCCATCTGCTGGCCCAAGACGCGAATGCAGCTACTCTTTCCATGCCTTAAAAGACCAGCGCTCAGGTTTCCTGTCACGGCCAGGGCCGCTTCTAGGCGTTTGGGGGGCCTTTGCGTTTTCTCCTGCTTCAAGATTTTGTTCCACCACACATTCGCTGTTGTTCTTTTTATTTGTAATTTTTGGGGGTATTTTTTTCCCTCGCAATTACAATATTTTTGTAATTTTATGATTTCACTTATTCAATTGTAATAATTTGAAATATATTTCTACAGCATTTTTATTATTATTTTTTTTTTTAGGTTTGATCATTTTGTTTTTTTCTATTTTGCTAATTGTCTAGTAATTTTATGGTAATTTGTTTTTTGGTTATTTTTGCTGATTTTCAGGTTATTGTGAATTTTTGCCTTTTCTGCTTTCAGGTGATTTTCCTCTATTTTGTTTTACTAATTTTCATCAATCCTTCTCTTGCTCATTTTCAGTTTTTTTTGTGTTTTTTTTTAATTTGCTCCGATTTCAAAGATTCACAAGTATTTGAATACAAGGAATGACATCAGTCCCAAATCCCTGATCTGATCTGACCTTTACATATCATTTTCATGACGATGACAAGGGACGGGGGTGCACCAGAAATAAATGAAACAGAGAGCATTGATAATGCAGTAAAAACACATTCCTCCTTTTAAAATATGCTAAAATATGAAAGAAATATAGGAATCATTCAATTGGTGTTCATTTATTAGACAAATAAATCAAAGCAACTGATACATTGTCATCTGATCAAAGCTTGGCAAAGCATGTTACTGTTACCTGAGTACACATGAACTTTAATTTTATGCAAACTTCAGCTGTACGAAAAAAAATATATATTTTTCCCATATCTATATCTATCTATATATCTATATCTATATAGATATATATCTATATAGATATACAGATAGATATAGATATACAGATAGATTTATACACACATATGAATGCAGAGCTGAAAATGACAAAAGAAGAACATGATTTCATGATTTGGATAAGCAAAATATTAAGTGCTGGTATAAATTGGATTAGAAAAGCCATTACTTCTTTTAAGTATTGCATGTGTGTAATAAAACTGTTCTATTCAAGTAAGTATAGCTTCAAAAAACTCACCTGACAGGTAACAAACAGGTGTCTCTGTGTGTGTATGTGTGCGTGTGTGTGTGTGTGTGTGTGTGGACAGGTTGTGTAAGCTTTGTTAAATTATGGTTCAGCTGAACCAAAGATAAATGTATGCATTTGGCAACGTGTTAAAAAAAATACACACACAAAAAGATGCCAGTTAAAAAAAATTCACAGCCAACCTTATGCATAAATTTAGTGGTAAGTGTTCAGTTTAGTGCAAACAGCAGTACTTCACATAAGACACTATCCTAGAACTGCCACTATCCTCGTTGATAAACAATTATTTTTCAAATGAAAATGGGACTCAAAAATCACCATCATTCTCATGTGCAAGATTCCACGTAGCATGTACTCAAAGGAATGTTTGTGTAAAGAAGCTGTACTAAAATACTTTCACTTTTTAAATGGACACATCTTTTCACAGAGCTACAAACATTAACATCCATCTTATTTCCTTTTAACAGATCATGCAGCTTATCCCAAGTTGGAGCAAACAACTGCATTGTGGGTCCCTAGGTGTAAGATTGTCATCATAATCTACATAATCTACACTTTCCTCACTCGCAATGCTTTGATCTACAACATACCAATAGTCATCATGGCTACAAAACACTTGGATTATGCAGCATGAGCTGGTTGGAGACATCTGATGGATATTTTATGCATGTTTTTTTTTTTCCTTATTAAATTCAGTGGCTGAGATGGAATCACTTCTTCACTATGTTTTTTGGCCTTTCCTAATGAACTGGATGGAGTTTGAACTAACTGACTTAGGGATGAGTAGACAATGACTCAACATTTCATTTTAGAGTGAAACATCTACATTCTAAGTGAATGATGCAAAATTGCAATGCATTTGAAACGTTGTAGTCAAAAGAATTGTCTAAATTCAACATGGGGCCCTTTTCCTATAAAAAATTGGGACCTGGCACTGTAATTTAATCTAACATACATTCACATTATACATTCCCTTCCAAATCCCTAATAAACAGTGAATCCTCTTCACACACTTGTGCTTATACAGAATAGTCACTGCCATTCTTCATTTTTGGTCTCCATTTTTCTTCATATATTTTTCTTCCCTTCAAGCTACTTCAGTCCGATCAGGCCCCGAGACGGGCGAGGAGGAGGGGCGAGGCTCTTCAGGATCTTTGGCCTGTTAACTTAGTGGAGCAAAGCGGTTGGTTGAACAAAGTCTAGTGGTTAGCGTCCAGCTGACCTGCTGAGGGGCCACATAACCACTGGCTTCAGCAGCTGACACGGGTGAGGGACTGGGTGTGTGGTCAGTTCATCCAGGCGTAAGCATACATGTCATTCTTTTGCCACAGCTGACACTTTGCAGCAGAGTAGTTCCGGTCCACTGACAGGTTATGGGACAGCAGAGCAGTGGCTGCTGGGTACTCTGGCCACTGATCCACCATCTTACCTGGAACAAAGAGGGGAGAGTGAGATTTCAAGAAAAAATATCCACGATATAATTCTGTGATGTCAGTCCACATTAGTTGCTCTGTGGTCCCCTGGACTGCTAATCCAGAATACTGTATTTCTAACTCTGCTTTCACTTCCACGGACAAATTCTGTATTAGCAGTCCAGGGGAGCACAAAGCAATTAATAAGGATATTTCACCACTCATATCACACCCAGGGAACTACACAACCCAACACGCTACTAAAGTCACCTTTTGCTGTAAGAGCTAACCCTGACAGCTCAGCTGGAATTGGCCGAGTTATAACTTGAAATTACCAGTTAGAAGAACTCTCCTGGTAATGCTGTATTTTGAGTTAACTCTACTCCTATCAACATATGGTGTTTCGCACAACCTCATGCACTTGGCATCTGGTTTACAGAAGCCATATAACCAGTAGTGGGGAAGTACAAAGATTTGAAGGCATTTCCCTGTTTTGCTGTACTGTGGGTGATGTAACATCGTACCAACCTTTCTCACATCAGCATCATGTATGTCATAAGCCCTGTCAGGGCAGCATTATCAGAAATCTGGCTATTGATCATGTTTACCTCAGGACTGCAGGAGTTTTATCCTCAAAAGAACAAAAGTTCAGTGATTTTCTCTCAACCTCTCTGGGTACAATTACGGTAAAAGTTACCTACTGTATTTGGAGCTGACACATACATCCTGGGGTCATTTTAATCTAATCTACAACTGGTGTTTTGTACAACTTGGTGCCATTAATGGCTTGTGCACCCGGCATCTTAATTACAAGGAACATATTGTCAGGGGTGGGATGGCATCATTCTTCAGATTAGATGAGATTTAAATGATCCCTGTAGGGAAATCAGATTGTTGCAGCCGCAAATGTAATAGGATTCAGCAGGGGAAAAGACAAATAGAATATATAAATTTACAAACAGAATATAAGCACATGCATAGAATTGCAAATAAGCAATAAACGCAGGATGGTGCATTTAAGCACAGTTTGGTGCTAAGAAAAAGAGAAAATAATGGAAAATAGTGCAGGAGCATCTGCATCTGGTGTTACAATGATGTAGGGCAACTTGAAGAAAATTTTACTTGTTTTGTTGCACTGTGGGTGAGGAGTTGTGCTGTTTTTCTGAAGAACCACAAGCCCCACCAAAGAAATTTGTTACTGTTCAGAAGACTAAAATTTCCCATGTGCAAAATCAAATAGTAACACTGTCTAGACAAGGCTTCACAGCTGAATGAAGTTTTTTATGTTGAAGTTTTTCAGCAGTTTGCAAAAGCTCAGTGTGCATCGGACTCAATAACGGCTACTACATAACACACTGACCCAGCACTTGGAGGTGCACACACACACTTGGCAGTGAGAAGCATCCTTACCCTCTTTAGCAAAGCTGACAAGGTGGTGTGTGATGAGACTCTGGAAGCTCTTGTCCTGAACGGATAGGGGCTTCCCCAGTACAGAGTCGAGCCCACCAAAGAAAGCCACAGCATCCAGACAGTGGAAGGAGAAGCGGCTGGGGAACGGCATCAGGCCACCCGACGTATTGACTGGACCAGACGGTGTGTGTGTCACCACATAGCGATATACAGGACTGTGCAGGGCGTCTGGGAACAGAGGAAGGTTTTTCAGAATGCAGCCAAACAAACACAGTGAGGAAAAACATAAAATTATGTGACATCCATTATACAATATACTATTTTAGCCTGTACATCTCTGTAGAATCGAAGGTTAGACTGATAAACTGATTTACTGATATTGTGTTAAGGAGCTACCAACCCCCAAATAATTTCATTAGTCTGGGTTTCAGTGAAGAGATTTAGAGCCTTGTGATGAGCTACATGTTTCAGAGGCTTTTCCATCCTGACAAATGAAATTCTTGGGGTAAACACCCCTGGATCCCTGTGCTATTTTTGCATGAATATGGTCTAATTTAAAGATAATAAATATTGACACAAAATATAAGCTGTCATCAACTACTTTCTGAAAAAATATTAGCATCAGCAATCAGAGTCCCCTGTTGATGAATCTCCAGTCAAATCTAAATTTAATAATCATAATGACAATAATGATGTGATGATAATGATATTTCTGACTGTGTGTCTAATTAGCCTCTCTTTAGAATTTGCAACCACAGAGTTTATCCACTAGAAAACAGGTTGTGCCATATAAAAATAGACAATGAGCCATGCAGAAAAGCACCCCAAATTTCCTGCAATTGCCTATCACAACAGCTAAATGTCAGTTTATACACGGCCTGGCATAGTACCCCATGGAGCAATTTCAACAACCCCTAGAGGCACAACATTTAAATTAGGCAGCCTTTCTGCAGCACAGAGAATGCAAAGTTTTGTACAAAAACTGGCTGCTGATGAGACAGAAGCGTGCAAAGTTTTGCTGTTCACAGCAGAACTGTAGGCTTGGCTATATTTCACTTGAATGAAACAATGTGTGTATCACTTGGACATGTAGGTGGCCAAAGTGCGTTCACGTCATCTCCAATAAATTTTGTATGCAGGGAGTGATTTGAGTGGGGATGAGGGGGGTGCTCTCTGTTAGCAAAATGAATAAAATGCATCCCCCTTGTTATCCTCCCATCCCCCTTCTCCATCCCCTTGTAGCAGAGAGAGTGTAGTATGGCTGGGCGATAAAGACCTAAGATAACACCACAATATTTCATGATAATTTGCGGTAGCGATATGAAAAAAATGACAATAACTACAGTGTTTCTCAAAGAATGACACTGTACAGCAGGGGGAGAGAAATAGCTGAAAAAACAAATTAGCCTATATGTTATTTCATCATCTTAATTCTAGTTATCCTTCACCTTAATTTAGTGTTTTAACTCTATTTTTGCTCACCTAGCTTGAGCCCCCCACAACTCGTGTCCTGACTTTTTTTCACCTGCGATTCCATTTTCACGACAGCCAGGTCAGCTGCGTTTGTTGTTAATGACAGATCAAAACAGTGGAGGGTAACGTGGTCCTGAATGACACTTCCTTTGTCCAATAATCTCTCACAGTGAGGCGTTTAACGTACCATAAAGGTAACACATTTTGATCCCCAGTTCTACTAATGACATGTTTCAGACTGTGTGTCTGGGCAAACCAAAGTTCTGGTTACATGTTGATGGTGACCGCAAAGGAGGGGGTGGGAGTGATGTGAAAATAATGGTGCTAATGGGAAACCCTGAGTGGGTTTAATTACAGTATATTTTGGCAGCCATTAATAGACCTGGGTCGTATGGAAAACACTGAACTGATTCCTGCTTTGTTTGTTGTTGTGGTGAGAGACTGCTGTAGGCTGTGCGGTAGGGTATGCAAAAGCTTCAACGTGTCATCATGCTGATATATCTTTGATATCAATTATATGACACTTTTTGTGTACAAATTTATGCCAATATTATCATGAACAATACGATGTGCAGAGGGAAGAGGGCTTGTTAAGTTGAATATGTGAGTCTTATCTGACTGAGGTTTGTTTAAGTTAGAATCTATGGCCCAAATTATGGCTTGTCTTGGATGACACGCTTGTCTTGAGTTGATGACATTGAAAAGCAGCGCCGTCTTTAGCACTGTTTACTGTTGCACTGTGGAGAGGGTGATGGTAACCAGCTACTTATCATCATGGATTTTCAGGTTGCTGTTATGATTTTGCTTGGCATCTCCCACTTACTGCTTGAAAAACAGAGATGGGATGTGGAGTCATAAATGTGGCCACAGCCTTTAGAGTAGTGTCATCTTCATATTCAAAGTCACCAGTGGCAACATGTAGTCGCAGAAAAGCAAGAGGATCATAGAGACACACTGCTGCCTGTAGTATTCCTGTAATATTCCATTAATACTCTATGTTCATTCAGTAGTGTCTGTGCTGGTCAAAATACACCTCTACAATCAAATGTTTTGGAGGAGACCGGACTACAGATACAGTTTTTACTATAGGTGTTTGGTGTAACCTGGGAGTGGGGCAACTAGTATGACTGAGGAAATTAATTATGATTAGTAATTTTAATCATGAAATATGAGAAAACCCTGCCTTAATAAACTCAAATGGCTGCGTAAAATGCAAAGGTGTATTTACTCATTACTTTAATACAATGTTATAAATAGATAATTGTGGTAGAGAGAAAAGGAAGATAACTGGATAAACTTGAATTGTTGAATTAGAAATGGCACATTTAATGGTTAAGGTATCTTGGAACAATGTCCTTTGGGAGGTGTACATGGGTATGTGTGCGTGTGTATGTGTGAGTGCTGGTTTGTGGTGTTGGAGCATGAGGATGCAACCATTGGGCCATTCTGCAATTAAAAAATAATAAATCACCCACTGCCTGTAAGTCTGAGTCCTTTCAAAAACATGGGGGTGGCAGTATTCCATACTCCAGAGTTGCAGATTTAGAGTTTTAAAATGGAAGAGCGACTACACAGCATGTATATCATATAAGAGTACCTGCAGCCCTCGAAGCCAGGTCATTGTTGGGACAGGTAACCCTCATGTCAGAGACCATGGTGGTGAAGGCCCTCTCTGGACAGCGTTTTTTGGTGGGACACCAGGCTGAGCTGGGATAGAGGAGCAACGCCTCCTCGGGGAGATCCGCACTGAAGGTCCTGAGCTTATCTGAACAGGGTCACAGCCACAGGGCAGCACGGAGTCAAACACTTCAGCATACAGGATGTTAATTAATTACATTAATCATTAATTAATTACAGGCCACTAGCATTCAGACAGGTCTTTCAGTGATTCAAAGCTTTTGTTGTTTTTTTATTCTATGGGGTATGGATTCAAAACTTCTGAAAACAAAATTATCATTAGAGAAGTACATTACAACTTATTAGTCAAAAACAAAACTTAAGCTGGAATGGAGCTACGGTGTTTATATATATATATGAATTATATTATTATTGATTACTATTGTAATAGCATACATATATACATAAGTCTATGTCATATATGTGTGTGTGTGTGTGCATGACTACATGAGAATCTAACACACACACACACACATACATGTTCTAAGAACCATCTGAATGGCGACTACAACTCCCTGTGTTCTCACTCTGCTGAAGCTCTTACCTGTTACAAACCACCCGTAATCTCCCCATGTCCAATCAGAAATGTTTGCATGTGGAGGGCTACAAAGGGAACACATACCACTGATTACAATTTGGCACAATAACAGCTGCTGCTGCTGCTCGACCTGAACCAGACAGGCAGTCACCTGAAGTCAGTCTCCTGCTCTGTTGTTCCTATAACCAGTGGAACATCATTATAGTCTCCTCCTTGCTCCCACATCTCAAAAGGTGCAGCTGGCAGGATGTAGCCATCCACCACTGCAACGGGACCAATGAAATTCCCTTTAGTGGGCAGATCTGTGAGGTCATCTGCTGCCCATGACGGGTACTCCTGCCACGGGATGGCCTAGGAAGGCAAAGATCAGATCCATGTTAAGTTTCTGAAGCAACATTTTAACCAAACCCAAGGTCCTAAACCTAAACATAAAATAAACCTGTCTATCTCATTTGTAGAGCCCATGGCCGTAATGAAAGAATATAACCATAGGTGTCATCATGGCATATTTTGACCAAATTAATTGTGTGATTCAACAGGAAAATATTACTTTTATGTCTAGATGGATCTGCATGTCAGTGGAGTGCGCATATGAGTAAAAACATGAACTGTAGATTTCCCTTCAAAAAATATCAGTTATCTGGTTCATTGTGATTCCATGTGATGAAACTATTTGTCATTTGAAAGGGTTTGGTTTGGTTTTAGATGTCTTGGTTTTGTTTGATAGAAAGACATTTTTGTGGAGGACTGTTTCATGTAAAGTTCATACTGAGCACTTTGGGGCAAAAGCATTCAATAAACATTGACCCTGTTTGGCCCTTGAATTGTTGTGATTTTTTTAATACAGGTGAGTTTGACACCCTTTGACTTAGACCATCATAAGATCCTAAAACTCTCAATTAAAACACAGACTTATTAAATTCTTTTAGTGTTAACAGGCTGGGTGACTGACCCCTATAGATCTATTCAGTTATAGGGAAGCTCTGGGATAGATTACTAATGGAAAAAATAAATATTCATTCACCAAACACATGATTCAAAAATTAAGTGAAATAAATATATAATAAAAAAAAAAAACGCACAATTTACAAAATGAATTTATGTAGCTATGGTCAGAGAGGACCCAGGGAGGACATAGATGTGACTGCGATATTTATTATTCTATCAAATCTGGGCAAAATACCTATCAAAGCAGAGAGTGGTTCAACAAATCAAATGATGTGACAGTATCATATTCCAGTAACAGAAGAATCTAATTCATAAAAGTACAGCAGTTATCTCTTTTACTGACTGGGGCTGAACTGACTCCCTAGAAAATTACAGTTCAGCATTACATTTTAATAACATGCATTATTCATAGTTCATTCATCCATGTCTGTAAAAAAATACCCCGCTAACTTGACCTCATTTTGTAGTACAAGAAAAGGTGAAAAAAGGAAGGTTTTTTTCCTCTCTTTTGACACTGTATGTCCCTTACCTGTAGAATCTGTTTGGTAGAGAGACTCCTGAGGCAGGCCAGGTCTTTGCAGTTCGTCTTCCCCAAAAAGATGAGGTTGTCTGCCTCAGCCTTTTGCAGAGTTGCATTATACACATAGGAGCCACTCATGTCCACTGCCGCATGGAAAAGACCCTTTGCCAGGGGGGACATCATCAGTGTCCACACAGAGGTCCCACCTTACAATAGACAAAGACCATAGAGGCATGTCATCCCCCCATGAACATAAAACATTGTAGGTACATTTCAAAGACTAGGCTGGGCCACTGCCCTCAATAATGCATATCATGTATATTTTCATTCTTTTCATACCTGAGCTTTGTCCAAATATAGTGACCTTTCCAGG